>BOSO01010461.1:168732-251649 GCA_018403395.1 Gorsachius goisagi
TTTTGGTGAAGAAGTTTTTCCTAATGTCCAACCTAAACCCGCCCTGCCACAACTTCAGACCATTTCCCCTCATCCCAACACCCATTACCAGGGAGAAGAGGCCGACCCCCTCCAGCTGCCCCCTCCTGTCAGGCAGTTTTAGAGGGCAATAAGGGCTCCCCTCAGCCTCCTCTTCTCCAGACTAAATCATCCTCCTCTTCTGCAGACTAAAACCTCCTCCAGACTAAAAGAAAACCAGCCCCAGAAGTCACCCAGCCCATCCTTTACCCATCAGCCTTTCTTCAGCACCACCTTAAATGCATATTTTTTAGGTGGCTGCAGGTGGCCTTCCCTGTGGACGTCCAGGCCTCCTCTTTGGAATTCAAGCCCAGAAGAGCTGTGAGATGGTTTTGGTTTGGTAAAATTTTTGGTTAGCTTATTTGCCTTCTGAAACAAAAGCTTGGGCACTTTGTATTTTACTTGTACTCTAGCCGAACCCTGGGAGGCTCCGCTCAGAAATTTGGGCTAGTCGCTCACGGTTCTGCCACACCTTCACTTTGTTTTCAGTTGCTTTTGCTTTTATAATTAGAGGGGAAGGGGATATTTTAAATTGTTTAATATCAAGACAGGCTGTCCTTTCTGAAGACATTTGTTGTGAAGCTATTATTAGTCTCTATTCGTCAGCTGGTCTAAATTAAAAGTTGGTTGTGCGGTGGGGTTTTACTGGTGTGCTAAAATAAAGTGGCACAAAACAAGGAAGATGGAAAGAAGGCTCACAAGGAGCATCACTTCTCCTTCCTTCTCCCTTTGAAGAGAACGGAAAGTGTGATTGTGTACCTGGCAAGTGGGACTACGAATGCCATAAAATAAACAATAGAGAAAAGCAAATGTTGCTGTTGTGTCCGAGCTACAGAGGAAAAAATATTTCTACCAAGAATGCAGCAGCAGTGAGCTCAGGACTCGGCCGGCCCTACGGCCCCCAGCGTTCTGCACGGTGCTCGGGGCTGGCCCTGGTGCGTGTGGGTGGCTTTTACCTGCCCGGCCTGCCAAATGATGAGGAATGCTTCCTAATTCTGCTTTCAGAAGTTGAAAGAAAGGAAGTTTTGCTTGATTCTACTATCAAGAATGTATTTATCTACTTTTAGTTTGGTGCCCGTGACGCTTCTAGCTACACTTACAGCTGAAATTACTCACAGCAGGCACACTGTAAATTCAAAGGCTTTTAATTGAAAGATTTATATTCTCTGAAATGCATTTATAGAGAATCAAAACCCCTATGCATTTCCATCTATAAATATTATATTCAGATATGCAGTGAAAATTAATGCAGTTCCTGGTCATTTACTACAGCTTCCGAACTTGCAGCTGCTCTGTTTGACGTAAGGACGGTTATTTTGCTAGAAATTGTACGTCATTTTCTGGGATCGATTATAGAAACCATCTGATCAGTTAAAGCGTTCGCCGCGTGAACAAGAACACACAACTGAAAAAATCCGGACAATCTGCAAAAGCCCCCAGCTCTCTGTTTGCTAAGAATGAGGTTGGTTTATCAGTTTTATTATCCGTGCTTTATAGCTGGAGAAACTGAGAAACAAAGAGGATGAGATTCGGATAAAGAAGCAAAGAAAGATGCAGGATTAAAAATCCACGACTTCCAGTTCTCAGCAAATCCCCCCGCCCATGCGTTGTAGAGGGGTCTGTGACAGTGCTGCCTGCTATTGATATGAATAGAGCTTTGTCCCGTACATTTGGAGTTTCCTTCCCACCACAAATGTTTTGAAAAGCAATTAAGTTATTTAAAAAGCAGCCAACATGCCTACCAGTTAACAGTAGTTAACATTTAAAGTGAATAACTGTAACGTGTTATTTTTTGGAAGATCAGACCTTAATCAATGGATACTGATACTTGCATAACACGAAACTATGTTTTTATTTTAATATTGCTTTGGCATTCAAAAGATCTCTATCCTGGCTCAAATTAGTTATTTGCAGTCTTTAAAACTGAGAAAGAGTCAAAATTGAAATCCTATCCGAATTTGAAGATTAGATTTATATGCTTGGCATTTCACTGCAATCAAGTATGAAGTGGTAAAACCAGAACCAATAACCAACGATCGGTATCATTTTTGTTCTTGTGAGCAATGATTTCTTCATACATCCTCATACATTCTCACACGCGTATGCGTATACTCATAATATTTGCATTCACTTAAGCTCTCGTGATCTGCAGGATCTGTCTCTGACTTGGAAGGATCTGGCTGCTGTTGCTGCCGTGGTCTCCTTGCTTGCCTTCTCTCTGCCATCCTGTGCTTTCTCATGGACTGCTGGCCGCTGCCGAGGCCCGACCCTGGGAAGGTGGACGTTGTTCTGATCCAGTCTGGGAATTTCTATCAATCATCTTCATCCTCATCGGAGTTAGTTCCAATTAAGTCACCTTTGCAATAGTTAGTAGAAGCCTGTTTATCATGGTTCCCCAGAAATAAGGCAGATTGAAATTAATATTCATGAGTTCGTTTAAAAAAAAAATCACTTTATTTTTTAAAAATGCAGCGTTTTAGTAAGAGCTGATCCAGTGTTACTGCCAGAGAACAAGCTCAGGCAGTTGCATGTACAGAGTGCGTAACCACTGCCACATTTGTCCCAAAAGCCGGAGAAAACAGAACTACGGGGAGTTGGGGCTGTCGGTTGACATTTTCTTCTTCTCTCTCTTCTTTAAATAAAATTATTTGTTTAGTTTGAAAGACAATACCCGGCTGGGCTATGGGGAGCGCGCTCGGTGAGCTAATGCAGGCAGCTGGCATAACCACAATGAGCGGAGCTGCGCCCTTCCAAGAGGAAAAAGGGCTCAGATGACAATATAAGTTACTCAAAACAAATAGCGATGAAATGGAGTGGAAGAGAGTTCCCCACTTGAATTACTATAATGTTCCATTTGTAGTTTCAGGCTTCTCATAGCCTGTGATTATAAAATGCTGGCTGCCATTTACAAAAACGAAAGAAAATAGTCTCCTGGAGGTAAAGAATCGAGATTATCAAGTGGATTTTTATTTGATACCAATAATAAATCACTACTGGACTAATTTCATTGCAGCCAGAATGTAAAATACACCCATTAGCAGGGTTGTGGGGTGTGCTAAGCTTCTACCACAAGCTCCCTTTTCCGTACAGCACCTTACAGCACCGGGTCCATACTTGTGATGATCTTCTGGGGCCCTTCAGTCAATGATAGTGCTTGACATTGGTTTGGATTCCAAACCAAATTTCTGCTTTAGACCAGAAAATAGGACCATTTTTTAATACTAAGATGATGAAATGGGGCATTTTGACATTTTTGAAATACTGCTTCTCCTCAGAGGTCTTTCGAATGAGGAACCTCACTGCAAACAAAACTCCTGCAGATAGGTTGGACCTCACGAAACCGGTATTTTCCCATTGAAAAGCCCTTTTTTTTGACGGTCCTCGTTAGTTTTGACCCACTCCACCCTGGGGAGAAGCCTTTGGAGGGAGCCGTGGCGAGCCCTGTCCTCTGGGCCACCGTAGAGGATGGCGTGAGGAGGCACAGAGCTCCTGGGGTGATTATTTTTTCAACCAAAGAAAACACTCGAAAGGTAAATGTTTGAAAGCAGTAGTCGTCTGAAGAGAAATGACAAAGTGGTTGCTTTGGTTAGAAACAAAACAAAACACAACTGGCACATTTTTTATTTTTGTCAGAAATGCTGTCCAAGGGGGCGGGGGGGGGGGGGGGGGGGGGGAAGGAAGTGAATTGCGTGGAAGCAAAAGAAAATAGAAATCAAAGAGAAGGAGAAAAAGAAGGATAAGAAATCATCTGAGGATAGATGATAATAAATGAGTCGGAAGGCCACTCTGTCATGAAGAGCTGCTTTAATGTGCTCTCTTCCTGCCTCTGGATATAAAAGCTTTTTTGTCAGACACGCTTGACTAAAATCACATGGAAATATCCTCAGCAGCAATTCATGGGACTAGCACTGATGTCCATCACGCAAGAGCCCAACCCAAACATCGTGTGCTGGTCTATGGCGTGACAGCCCCGTCCTCACGTGCATCGGTGCAGCCCTGGTTCCTCTGCTCCGCCTGCAGCGTCCGGTCCCTGGCTCGGTTCCTGTGGGCACTGGAAATGTGCAATGAAGCCTCTAGAACTCCGTGATTGTGTCTGAGGAATGGGAAAAAGGGGGAAAAAAACCAAGGGGTGCTGGTGGGTGGAGGTTTGCAGACAGCTCAGCATGAGCCCTGCTGGGGTCCTGGTTCCCTGGGGCGGTGGATCCGGGGTGTGCTGGGAACGGGGGGTGAGGAATTGGGAGCTGGCGCATCTGCTGCTGAACACCGCATTTTATCCTTCCCCACGTCCATAGAGGGCCACCTCAGACCATAAACTGGACCACCTCAGACTGCATCCTGGCTACTGAGGGCCACGTTGCTCTCCCTCACCATGGCCCAAAATAGGCACCGGGTGGTGGTGAAAGCAGCCCTCCCTTCGCCTGTCACCCTAATGGGAAGGGATGATGATTTGTTATTGACCCTATCTATCATGCATTTTACTATTCCTTCCCCAAAAAAGCTCCAGCCCACCACAAACATTCATCCATATGAATGCACGCGGCCCTGGTGCAATGTTCACTGAGATTCAACAAAAATCCCTCCATTCCTTTTGACAGATTTCGGATCCGAGCCTTTGGATGGGGATCAGGGAGCATGGGAGCACACGCGGTGCAGCTTCACCCTTCTCTTGGATGGGGTGGGGAGCAAGACAGGAGAGAAGGGAGAGAAAAAGCAAATTTGCCACCAGCTTTTTGATAACGTTTACTCAAAAGTCTGCAAAACAGTTAGATGGAGAGGACAATTTAAAGCAACAGAACTATCCCCAGCTGCTTGCTTTGGATGCTGGGAGGGTTGTCCCCCAGACTCAGTAGCACTTGGAAATGATGCATCCCCCTTCCTGCAACATGATCAGCAGTTAATCTCTGCCAGATAAATAGCGTGGCTTCTCAGCCGGAAAATCCAACATTAAAGGAAGAGGAATCCACAGATGCTATGTATGGAGGCTATGTTCAGTGGCCAGTGGCTGACGGGAGCCGGCCCTTTCCCCTCTCCAAGAACGGGGCTGTTGGCAGCGCTGCCAGCCCCAAGGACCCCAGCAGTGTCCAGGAGGGGCTGAGTTTTTCTCCCCATGTGCAATCTGTGGTTTTCTCTCCTTGGCCGTGTTCCCCACAGTGCCTGCCGTTACCTGCGGAAACCAAAAAGCACCGGTCTACGCAGGCAGCTGTCTCCATAGTCCCTGTGTAGACAAGCGGAGCCAGAGGGCTGATCCCCCGGCCCCAGCACACAGCCTTCCTTTCACCACCTTCCCTTTACACAAAGACTAACTTATCCCACCTTTTTCCCGGCCCCCCCCCCCCTCCCTCTGTCTCTGCTCCCCGTAGCCCTCGCCATGAAAAACCCTCCACGCTCAGGCTAATAAAAAGTCCTGTGCCACCTCCTCTCCCCCTCCCTTCCCATCCAGAACAGTGCTGCCAAAAAGGGAAAAAAAAAAAAAAAAAGGAAAAAAAAAAGGAGACTGAAGGCTGAGGGGGGAGTTAAACCTGGAACTCATTTAGCAAAAGGGACTTTAGTTAACAAGAAAGTTACCCATCATGAACTGCCGGTAACACCTCGAGTGATCCTAAATCCATTACCCAGAGACTTAGCCCTGGCTGAGTTTGATTTTATGAACTGTGAGGCTGCTATGTTGAAAGTCTGCAAATTGGACATAAATTGGGCTGCAGAAGGCTGGGGAACTGAAAGGGTTGGGGTTTTTCTTGCTCCAGTGACGTAACGGGCTCTGGCTGCGGACTTGCACGCTCCAGCGAGGAAGCTGCTGCTGCGAGTCCGCGAACGGCCGCGGTTGGACAGGGAGCGAAAACCCGGGAGACCTCAAGCCTGTGATTTTTGGCTCTGCTTGCTGCCATCACCTGTATGAGGATGGGCAAGGTGCTGCACTTGCCGTGCCTCAAAATCCCCCCCCCCCTTCTACATCTCATGAGCTTTCGCTCTCCTCATCCCTGCGCCGTCTTCATCCCCACGCTTCGCTTTGTTTTCAGTGTAGTTCAGGCTCCAAAATGCTGTGATGCAGATCAAACTCTAGTAAAAGAAACTAGATTTGGCAAAATACTAAAAGCTCTTCCCTATATTTCCAGAACTGAGTACAAAGATGCTGCTCCACCGTAAGGGCAGACCGGTGGGGTCGGTGCCTCGATGGGATGCTGCAGCTTTGGCCGGTGAATCCTGGTGGGAAAGAGGGCAGGTTTGGGGGCAATTTGAGGCACAGGCAAAAGACAGGGCTGTCCTGATTTTGCCATGCTTTGCGTCACCTGTGTTATTCCTGAAATTTAGAGTTTTGGTAGTTTTTCAGTTCGTTATTCTGGTTTTGTTATTGTGGAAAACTCTCGGGTTATACGCCTGAATCGTGTTTGCTGGTGATGGTGCTTTGCAGTTTAGGTAGGCTGAGGGAAATATAGATGGCCTTAGAAGCAAAATTTGGATCTGACTTTAAGAGGCCTGTTCCCAAGGAGGATTTCTGTTGCCATCGCATTCCAAGGATGATGACCCAGCTGCAGCAGGAGGCAAATTGGGGTTGGTGCTCGCCCCATAACTCGGGAAGACGGTGGACAGCAAACGTCCTCCTCTGCCAGGCTGCTGCTGGCTTCATGTGCCTTCTGCTGGGTTTAGATTGGAAAGAATTTACCCCTAGGTAATAGAGCAATGACCATCAGCTTTCATTAACCGTGGGAGAAGAAATATTTTTACATATAAAGTTGTATGAAAATTTGATTTTTCAGCTCAATGGCTGAACTAATTTTTTTTGTTATTATTATGACTTGGGTCGAACCGAAGCAAATGCCTGTAGATTCCTTAGTGAGATAGAAAATAGAAGCAGGAGTCAGAAAAAAAAGCCTTTCTTTTTCTCTGATTTAACCTTTTTACTGTTGATGTTTTAAAATGCAGGCAGCTTTTCAAAGAGAGTATTTTAACAATGAAAAATCAAGATGCTTTCTTTTAAAAAAAATCACCCTATTAAAGGAAGATCACTGCAAAATTGCATTTTTCAGTCAAATAAACTATTTCTTGAACCCATTTCAGCATTAAAGCTTCAGGACAATTGAGTAAAGACCTGAGTTTGCAAAGCCGTAAAATCACTGCGTTTCTTTCAAACTTAGAACTACTTTTTATCTTTACATTAAGCATGCATGCAGATGCCTTTCTGCATGGGGAAAGCATACCCACCACACCTCAGCACAGCCCCCTGAACGTTTGATTTAAAAGATCAGTTAATAAAATTCTGCAAGATACCTTTCCCTCTCTTAAGCCGCCAAGCGCCGGTCGGTACCAATTTTGGGCAGTCCCTTGACCCGGCACAGCATAGCACAGCACCTCCTCTGTTATTTGATAAGTAAAGGTAACGCTGTGAAACACGTGGCTAATTTTACCAGCAAGGTGGCAACAATTCAGTGTGTGATACGTGAGGGCAAAGCACAGGCAGCTCATTTGGGTAATTTCTTAGCCTTCTGGCTTCTGCAATGTTTCTTTAGGGGGCACTGAATATGAGTGATTGAGTGAGAGAGAGTACGACAGAATTAGCACACACTGGATCTTTTGACCAAGGGGGAAAAAAAAAAACCCAAAACAAAACAGTCTAATGTTGGTCTAGGGGCACGTTCCCTTAGGATTTGGGAAAGAAAAACACCGAGCCACGTTACTTTGGTGCACCTCGAGCAGAGCAGCGCATTCAATTAAAATCCATTTCAACAAAATAAAAAGACACTTAATCTCGGATCAAAAATAACTGCAAAATCGCAGGCAGCACCACCCAGCCCGAGCGGCGGTGGCATTTCCAAGGCAAATCCAACTTGCTGATACCGTACCGCAAATGCGCTTCCAAGAAATTGCTGGCAATGCCCTCCTCGAGTTCCCAGCGCTGCCAACGAAAGGCGTTTCTCAACAAAAGCACCCGGGTGCTCCTCAGTCACCCCATGGTGCCACGGGGAATCTCCCAGTTAGTTTGTGCTAAGGGCATGGTCGTGTTTGCCACATAACTTAAGGAGAGGTAAAATTGCTCTGCTCTTTTACTGGTTTTCCCTTTTCTTTCCTTTTCCTTTTTTTCCTTTCCTTTTCCTTTTTTTCCTTTCCTTTTCCTTTTTTTCCTTTCCTTTTCCTTTTTTTCTTTTTTTTTTTTTTTAAATGAATTCTTATTTCTGAATCAATGTGTTCCACTGTCTGCATGGAAAACTCCACTTTTTTTCTCTAATATAATAAGTACAAGGAGCAACAATATCTGATTTTAACACCAACGTCTCGCAGAATGTCTGTCTTACAAACCTTCACGTGCCTTCACATGACCTGGTTGCTGTGCTTGGGAAAATTAAAAGCCCCGGTTTTCACCTCGTCCCTTCCCTGTGCACCTGCCCTTCTGTGAGCTTATGTAGTATTATCTAAGATATCCCGTGATATCTAATTACTAAGCTGTCCTTCAAGGAGTTACATTTCCAAGGCTATAGTTTCTCTGCAGTGATAGGGGGCACATCCCCATCACCCTTGAACCAGCAGAGGGAAGAGAAGCCTCCCTTCTCCATCACCTTCCTGGCCAACGTGCTCTCCATGCCCTTGACTTGAGGAGGTCATGTTGCCCTGGTGTCCTTCATCCCCAGCAGGCCTGCACGGATCCCTGAGGCACCTGGTGGCTGGAGGAGCTTCTGGCATTGTCAGATGTTAGGGTTAGACCCAAGTGCAGTAGTTCTTGGGTTGCAGCCCTGGGTTTGGTCTGCAGAGCTCCTCTCTGAGCTGCTAAAAACTCTTCACTGAATCCATCCCAAAATGTTTTCATTATTAGGTGCATTACAGCTTTTTAGGGCTTAAATTCCAGAAAGGCTGAGCATCCATGGTTCCTACTCACCTTAGCTTGAAGCTACACAAATCATCTGTAAATGTGGCCCCAGCACCAGCTCCGCTGATCTATGGAGCGTGCGATGGAGCTCAGAGGAGCAGAGTCAACCTCACTGCTCAAAGCTGCACGCTTTATCCTAATGAGGGTGAACTGTGCTCCTCTCCAGAGCCACAGCCTGGGTCCTCCTCGCATGCAAGCTCAAGTTCCTGACTCACTACCAGGAGGGCATAAAGAAGTATTTAAAGATAATTTATTCTTGCGGAGCAACAATAGCAATAGTTAATCTCTTATATTAAAACCTTTAATGACTTAGGGGACTTATGAAACCATCGGAGCCTGTTTAATGAGTGCCTGCTCTGGCCCACACTTTTCAAAGCTTAAATCTTTAATAGAGCAGAAAAGAAATTTGCAACAATTTGGGGGGTGGGGGGTGGGGGCGGAGTGGGGGGAGCTGTACTAAAATTTATGGAGCTGTTTGGTTTCCAGGACTCCTGTTCCTGCTGGGCAATGCTCTGATGATGTATTACGGTAACATGTCATCAGGGCAATGGAGCTTCATGATGCATTACAGCAATAAGTCATTTGTAATACATCATCGGAGCAGCTGCTGCCCCAGATTGGGAGACTCAAACAAAAATTAGGCAAGCAATTCAATGCGTACCAAAGATGCTTTCTTCCTTTCTCTCTTTCTTTCCCTTTCTCCAGGTCCTTCTCTCCTTCCTGCTCTCACTCTTGCCTTGCCAATAGCAATTTGCTGGTAGTTTATTCATTCTGGCTCTCCCATGAAAATTCCTTTCTGGTGGAACCAATCGAGCACAATGCTGTGCACCCCAGGAACTCACCACGAGGAAGATGAGGATGACTGTAATGAATTAGATGCATAATCCCTTCAGACTGGTAGCCCAGGTCTGACAGTGACCGGCACCAGTTGTTTAAGGGGAGACAGCTCATGACGGCAAGTTGTAGGGTGTAGGGCAATGCAGGTCCTATTTTGCTACTACTAATTAAGAGTTAATAGTTAAGCCCCCCTTTAGCTGTGCCCTGGTTTTAGTTCTCCTATTTTTGTTCTGTTAGTGGTACTAACAATTCTCAGTAATCCATGGAAATATCCCAAATAATTTAATAAACTGGGGTGAGCTCTCAGCTAACGTAATGACTGATCTCAGGAGTCTTTAGCAAAAGGCTCCATCACTTTCCTCACCTTTATTCGAAATCTGAACAGGGTCTGGGGCCAGAGCACGGGTGAGGAAATGAGTTACTGGAAGTGCCCAGTGGCAGCCTGGTGGCATCCCGAGCCCCATAATCTTGCAGTTGCCTTTGCAAGCTTTTCCCATCTATTGTGCTTGACTCAGCCTTTTACTCATGTAGTCAGACTGCTGGAAACTCATCAAATACACTGAACCCCCTTTTTTTTCAGCCTTGAAAACTCATTTCCCTCTGTTCTTCTTCTGCTGTTTTCTTTCGAGAGGGGGGCCCAGGTGAAACGTTTCAGACCCGAGCCTCCCTGTTTCCCAAGCTTGAAGGCACTTGGACTTGGCAGTGGGCAGTGCAGCCAGGGAGATGTTTCAGTTCATGACAGAGGGGAAGAACAACCAGGACCAGATGTAGCCCCTGCTAGGGTGCCTGGGTATTGGAGCTAGGATTAGGGCTTTGCTCTAGAGCTGTCTGCTGTTCTCCTCAGTGGAGGTTGGCTCAGGAGATGATATAATGTCCAGTGGGGAACCATTGGCTCTACTGTCCATATGCACACACTGCAGAGTTTGCTGTGCTGCAAGGGGATTGTTTTGATATTATTTTTTGTAGTACTCCTTTAGCATCTAATGCCCCGCACTTATTAAATCACACAGCACAGCAGAAAGAACGAAAGGAAAATCACATCCATGGGTTGTTACAATGCATGAGGCATAACCAAGTGCTTCAAATCCCTGAGGGGATTACTTCAAAATCACCAGGCCACCTGGAGTTTCATTATGGCTCTTACAAACAGGCTTTTAGCAAGAAGGATGAGGTGGGGGGGGAGAAGGGGTCTTCTATTTAAGCACTGAAAAGAGATAAAGTTCAGAGAGCCGAACAATGGCTTCCAATGGGCTCAGCCGAGTCAGCTGAGACCAGCGACTGGAAAGGATTAATCAGAGCAAAAAATGTCAGCTTACAACAAAATCTTTAGCAAAGTGTCCAAGCCACAGAGCTCAGCGGAGACCAGCGTTAGTCATTCTCTAATCACGTACTGCTTTTTCCCTTGCTTAGTCTGTGAGTCAAGAGTTGGTGTTTGGATCCAAGTTGTCTTTGCTATATCTCTCTCACAAGCCGTTCCTTGGCCCTGAAGCCCCATCTGTAGGAGAGCCCCTCTCTTGCTCCCACAAGTTTCCTGGCCCGTTGGTTGCCCCTTGTGTCCTCCTCTCTCACATCTTGTGCTTTTGGTTAATTACGTAGTACATACATCCACAGAACCATATTGCATCTTTGGAGCAGCCTTAACTAGAATGGAGGAGTATATTGCTCTGCTCTTTATGAACATGTTCAAAAGCTCCGCTGCAAGTTCTAGGTGGTAAATTATAACCAAGGTGCAGAGTTGGGAAGCTGACCCTGCTCATTTGTAGGAAAGCCACTGTTCAGCACATGAAGGGACATGAGCACCCCTGATTTTTTGGACTGATGCAAAGCAAAGGTTCCATCACTCGAGGTCATCATGGGCAGAATTTGCTTTAACATACTGTCCTGCTGCAATTTTATTTTATTCCAGAAACAACTACAAACCATGTGATGAACGAGAACCTGGATCTTCTTTATGCTCTAAAAATAGAGAAGGAAAACGCAACAGTCTTTGTTCCCCAAAAATTTTCATTCCAAATGCAAGTTGAGGACAGTATGGTGAGATGCAGGCAGGAGCGAGGCGGATTGCTAGCCATGGTCAGGCAGGTCACAGCGGGTTCACTGCCCCTCTGCCTCTCTTCTTAGCACTTCACGTTTGCCTTTTGGTTTATACTATTTAAGACATCACTGCAGTAATATGCACAATATCCTTAATTCCAAGCCTGTCCTTTATGTCCTGAAATTTGCTGTCACTCTCCCCTGAGTTTGATAAAATACTTTTATTTGAAAGCAGCTTTTTGCATAGATCAAAACCCATCCTCATTCTAGGTCAAATATTTCTTTACATTAAGAATGGGTCCAAGTTCTGCTTTTACCTAGAGAAGAATTAAATTCCCCACTTTTTCCTTAAAAGCTGAGTTATGGATGGGACACAAGAAGTCTGCTAAACAAGCAGCAGAGTGGCCCTTTCACCGGAGGCCACTTGCTACCCACAGCTCACAGGAACCTGATTTCAAAATCATGTACGTGGTGTGGTCACAAGGACCTGCTATAGCTCTGCTGTCGCATGCAGGGGGGAGCTGAGGTTCCTGCAGCTGGTTAACAAGAAGCTCAGAATGCTTTCTGCAGGATTGTTTTTTGTGATATACTGAGCTATGCAAGGGGAATTTGGAATTCTTAATTTTTAATCAATTAAATGCATAGAGGACTTCATTAAATGTCTAAGGGACTCCGTTAAATGAGTAGGAGTTTGGACAATGAAATATTGTCAGGTTTTGATTTTACACCTCAAGGCAACTACCATTATGATTGCAGCCTGGTAGATTTGTGCAACATCTACAATTAGGCATGAAACCATAGCGGGGCACCTGCACACAATTGCCGTGATTGCACGTGAAATTACGGTCAGTAAGGAAGGTATCTTCGCTCCTCTGAAGCTGGCAGGATTTCTGTGCTCCACTTATAGGGGCCCAGGATTTCAAGAATGCCACGGTGGTGAAAGTTGTGCCTTTTGTCTGTAAGAGGTCTTCCCAAAATCAAATTCCCTGGATTCACAGCTGGATATCAGTTCTTTAATCTGAGACTACGAAAGTGCATCAGTCGCTCAAGTGATATAAATCTATGCAAAACACAGTTTTTTAAGAGGCATCCCCTGTACTTCTCCAGATAGGTGCATGTGGAGGTTTTTTAATTTCTTAAAGGGGAAGGGGGGGGGTATTTCTTAAAGTTAGGGGAGGGGGTAGAGCTGAGGCTGCTGGGAGTGCTGAGGGTGAACAGAGCCGTTAGAAATACTGGCACCCAAGTGCATGGATGACAAAAGCTGAGGGCTGATTAAATCTGAACCACAGCCAGCCGTTTGGGCTGGATCGTCTTTCCCTAAACAGTTTTGCCACCTTGGTACATCTATTTTACTTATTTATTTATTCATTCATTTGTTTATTTTATTCATGCTCCAAAAGTTTCTAACATACATCTTTAGAGGAAAAAGTGAATATATTAAACCTCTTCATCCTTGAACTCCTCCAATACCTCTCCACTCATTACTCTTCCACATAAACAGATAATGCTAGGACTCTTGGAAGAACAGAAGGTACTTTTTTGTAATATTTTGCAAAATCGCAATAAGGAATCAGCAGATAAAATCTTCTGGCCTACATTAAGAAAACAAATAACTGGCTACGAGGATTGTCTTGAACGTCACTTTTGATTAGAGTTAATCCTAGGCGGTGAAAGAGTGGATGACACATCTGTAAGATATGCTGGCACTGTTCTCAGGCTTCGCAAGAATAATTCAGGGTTTCCAGTTTAGGAGTCTTCTCTGTAGGAATCTATTATATATTAGACTTCTAAGTACGACTTATAAATAGATACAGTACTTCTTATGTACTCTCTTAAGTGACCTGTCACTTGTACAAAATGTTTGCTTGCAGACCTAGGAAAGAAATCCTAAAAGGATAGAAGGGATTGCATGGGGGTTGGACTAGATGACTTCTAAAGGTCCCTTCCAACCCAAAACATTCTATGATTCTATGTGATACCTTCAGCCAGCACATGACAGCAAGATCATGCAGGTGAAAAAATGTACAGAAGCCAAGGATCTGGAGCTGGAGAGTGCATTTCTTCTCTCTCCGCTTTGTTCCATCATAATCAGTGAGGATTTTTATTCGCCTGTACTTTTAGTAGCGTTGGTTGAAGTGGGAATTCCTGAACACCGCTCTGGGAATGCTGGAGCCCTGGTATGCCTCTAACCTGCAACGTTTCACCTCCTTGGAAATGAACATCAGAAGTGTGAACCAGCACATACTGGTCCGTGCTGACTAATTCCTATTACACAGATGGAGGACTGAGGCCAGGCAGGAGTTTAGGAATTCAAATGTGAATTCAAAGGTGACTAAGTATCCTTTTTTTTCTCCATCTCAACCCTTATCATGCTCTTGAGGCTAAAAAGCATGCCACCAAATGCCTTTACCATGGGGGCTGGAATTAAAATCCCTCCTCACAAGCTTGCAACTGGACGCCAATTCGAAACTGTTAGAAAAAAAACAAAACCCTAACCTAAAAATCTACTTACGCATTTGTTCTGTCACTCTGTTAAAAAAGAACAGCTGAACAAATTATCAACATTTTGTGAGGATTAGGAAAATTGATACAGGCTGACTCACCGCATGCCTATATAACCCGGAGTAACGCTAAAACCCAGGAAATGAGACTGGGACTGGAAAGGCTGAGAGAATTATTGTATTATTGTAGCATCCTATAATGCCAGATTATTGGACTTGGTTTTCCACTGCCCATTTACGCCCTTGTAACTGTTGGAAGATTCTTGCTCCAACCTGATCACCATTTATTCTTGTGATGCAATGATGTTTCCCTCCAAGAGCTTCGTTACTCTAGGAAAGCACAACTTTCATGAAATGATTAATTCAATTTAAGCCGCGTATGCTAAATATCAGAAATGGATTAAAAATTAGAACATCATTACGGACTGTTATTAAACTGTATTTAATACAAAGCAACGGATAATAAGAGATTTTAGCTCTGTCAGGAAAAGTAGGTACTAGTAAATGGGATCTTTACATTGAAGAACTTCAAGGGGGAAGAAAAACTTCCAAGATATCTGCAAAAAAATTTATTTAACATTAAGGAAGAAACAGGTATTTTCTATATATATACATCTGAAATAAAGAAAAGACGCATGCACTCCCCACTCCCAGCGTTAACTTGCAGTGTTTGAAGGGATTTATATTTGTACCTTGTTCAAAGTTGGGAATTCTGGCCCAGAATTTTCTTTTGGCTTTGTTTCTACTACTCTGTATACAAGCCCATATTAGAAGAGGTACGGCAGCCCTCTGCAAGCTTCTTCCTGGTGATGGGGTTATATTCTGTACAATCAAGGCTGCTGGAGAAGTCTCACCTTGATGCCAGTTTTCAATATTGGAGACATTATTATAATTAAAGAGGAATCTGACCTGCAGAGGTCACTTTTCACATCTGGGATTTTTGACCCAGCTCACTACAATCTCAGCCTGTCTTTGCCTCGTCAGTGGAAGAAGCGGACTCCGCATCCCTCCTGCCCTATTCCCTGAGGCCAGGAGTTTCATTTCAGCCCCAGTGCTGGGTGAATAATCGATAAAACCCTGCTACATCTTGCTGGGGCAGAGGAAGCGGGGTGCAGCCAGTCTGCAATCAGCTGTTTCCCCGGCTTTGATCCTCCAGCTGGAGCCCCAGGCAGCCCCCAGACCCCAGCCAGCGGCCCCACCAAGGCCTTTGTGGGCATTGTGCATGGGGAAGGGATCACCTGTCAAACTGAATGGCTCCAGCCTTTCCCTGACCATGGGAGGCCTTTTGATGCAGTGGGTGTTGATAATTAGGGCCTAATTGAGTGATTAACAGCCCCAGCAGCTCATGTCTTTAAGGGTATGTGAGGAGCACGGGCAGCTTTTCCTTGCACATCCCAGGTCCCAGGTCCTGAAGATGCATTTTTCCAGCTCCATCAACCCCAGCAGGATCATCGGCCGTGGCTACAGGTTGGGTTCTTTCTCAGATGAGGTTGTACACGATCCTCATCAGAAATGTGCAGAGCCAGCAAAATCATAGAAGGTGATTGCCTTTTCTCACGAGTGCTATAATCACTTTCTCTAAACCTCTATTGATAATAACTGTTGCAGGAATAGGCTCCCATTTGCCAAGACACATGGTCTCTGCAGGCAATGAAAATCTGTCTAGATATACTGAACTTAATTAACTGAGTTTGAAGAGCCTATTAAGGCAATATTAAAAGAAGCCTATCTCAGCAGGCCCTCACAGTGGGGAGACGCAGCAGAGCTTTCAATTTAAGACTTATTGCAAAGCTGTCCTGCTGCCCAGCTCCATGGGCTGCCTGGGAGCTGTTTAATAGACGGCTTGGGAGCAGGGTAAAAGGGTTTACAAAGAGAGCTGGTAAGTGGTGGGTATATCAAAGGGAATCAACCTGTAATATATTATATGCTCACTTTGTGGATGGGGAGGGGAGGGATATAAATGGGGAGGTTATTCAGCGCTGAATGAAACAAATGGCAGCGTGAACGTGTTTAAAAATTTTCAAGTAGGACTTGGGGAATGCAAAGATAAGCTTTTCCTGAATTTTGGCAGGCTGCAGTGCAGTAGTGGTAAGTAGCTTCTTGCTAAAAAGTGCAAACTTCTCGCATAAAAGCAAAGAAACGCTTCCTGCACCTCCTACTCTCCTCCTCCTCTCTCGTACGGAAGTTGGTGACTAGTTTTGGATCCCTCTTTACTCCTCAAGAAAAATAAGTGTTGTCACCAGTTGGAACATCATTAGTGGGTTATGTTCCTGGCTATAGGAGAATATAACAAAGGTAAAAAGTTGTCTATTGCCTGACCGATGAATAAGGAACTGTCTTGCAAACAAGCCACTATTTATTATAAGCTGCTGAATTGCGAAACTACAGTAAAAATAACAACAAAAAAACCCCCAACCCCCAAATGTGTTGATTTTTTCCTTACTCAGTACAACCTGTAAATGGAGCGGTATGGAAGTTTAAATGCAATAACATCGCTAACAATAATTTCTATTTTTTATAGAGCATTTTCTCAATTTAGAGGGCTGCCCAACCAGTACGTGCAACATTGTGAAACCAGTATTTGCATTAAATGGAATGGTATGGAGTTGAAGTCAATGTGAGTTAAAACCTTTAGACCCATGGGAATGCTGCTGGCCAGTCCAAGGCTCAGCTCTTGACATTGGTGGACGATAGTCAAGAGTTTATTGAGATGGGAGGCTCAGCTTTGGTTCTGATGGTTGTAGAAAGAAGCTTGACAATATGGCCTGAGGTGACTTAATTAATAAGGGGGTGGTTGGGAAGGGGAACTTCATGTTGTTATGATCTAAAATCTCAGGGGATTTAACTGAAACAAGTGGTCTGTTTAGGGGGGTTGGTGTGGTAATGGAAGAGTTCTATCTATCTTCACCTGGGACTGAATATCCTACCCATCCACTGGTTGGTAGGTAGGTCCTTAAGGTTTGAACTGATGTTCACTAACTAGAGAATCTGCTATGAGCCTGCTCAGGACATGTACTGAGCCTAAAAGATGTGGCTCATCTCATGCTTGCATGGCTACGGGGACCCTGTAAGAGAAGTCCAAGAAGTGCTGTTCTGTTTAGAAACTTGTAGAACCAATTCTTCTAATTCATCAAAGTCATCTTTGGATGGGGGTAATGGGTGGTAACTTCTGCCTCAGCCCCATCAGCGCCTCAATTTTGGCTGAAGCAGGAGCTGCCGGGGCAGAAGGGAATAACTGCCCCCGTTTGCCCTGCAAATAACAGGGAAGAAATTCAGCTTCCCAGATTAGATTTCTTAGGCTGACAAAAATTTTTTTTTAATTATTCTGCATAAGAGGGAAATAAAAAGGCAGTCTTTTCCCTATGGCAAACCCTACCACCTTTGCCTATGATGCACCCCAAGTGAACGGGGCTTCCTCGGGGGAAGCCGTGGCGTGAGCAACACCAGCAAAAGCTGCACAGGCTGGGTTGGTGGAGAGCAAGAACTTCCAGAGTGCCCTAACTCTTATATTCCCAATTAGAACTAACCCAAAATTGTTATTTGCATGAAGAATGTACCATGCATGTGTTTACACTGCAGCTGTTCCTAATGTTTTATTTTTATACAAAATAACAAGGGGCTGTAAAGCCCAGAATCCTCAGCCAGTTTATTGCAGTAGCAGAATTAAAAATAGAAGATCCTACTGAAGAATGTCTGTTTAGTGCAGCCCAAGTATAATTGTGTGTGGCTTCAGTTTGTTTGGCATAAGAAAACCCAGTGTAACTTGAGAATTCATTACGACAAAAATACAGGACTCCTGCCATCTTCTAATGGCTGCCTTGCAGCTTTAAATGCAGAATTTACAAGGAAAGTCTTAAAAAAATGACAGGAAAATCTGAGAAGATAACGAAACCGGACAGGGAAATTAATAGAAGCCTTGGGTTCTCTAATCCACGGTGATTAATATCTTTTAGTTCCATGATCCTTGGTTTCCACTGGAATTGATAAACTACCAAATGTGGCTTTTCTGCTTTAAATCAATACTTAAAAAAAAAAAATCTTAGTTGGCCTTGCTGGCCTATCTGTCGTCTCGTTTCTAGCTGAAGGTTAGACATAACACTTATTAGCTGCAACAGTAAGATAGCCTGTTTTTTCCAGTTGTATTTGAATTTCCTTTTTATTTTAATTCTCTTATGCCCAGAAGAAGATGGTGTGACCAGCGTTTGAGATGCCAGTCATTTTCAGCACGCTGATGAAGCCATGAGGTTTAACGACGTCTTGCCAAATTTTTAAGAATATCCACCCCGTAAGTACCAGTTGTCTTTAAGGTCCCTGGAGTCTGGCACCACAAGTTAGTTACTGCTCTAGAAGCTCTTGGCCATCTGCTGGAGTTCAGGCACTTCACGTAAACCACGCAGGCGTATGGAGAGGGATGCCCATTGCTGGGTTCATTTCTTGCAGATGTGGAAACTGAGTCACGGAGAAGGGGGGGAGTCCTCTTCAGCTGGGGACTGACCTCTGCCAGGCACTAGCATGCTGGTGAAGATGCTCCTGGGCTCTGCCTCCAGGCTGGCCCTCCTCATCCCCAGCACAATTCCTTGTGGGAGCATTCCCCAGCCTCTTCCAGAAAAAATGCCCCTGGAAATATCGGAGGAAGAAGGGTGTATTTCTGTGAGCAGATTTTGTGGCAGAAAATGGTAACTGTTGGTGGAAAAGGAGGAGGCAGCTGGTGGAAGCAATCCGTTCCCCTGGCACTTGGGATCTGGAAGAGAATGTCTGTCTGCAGCCATCGTCTGCTGGGGCCGACCGCAGGACTGCAAGGCAAACCTTCCCCCTCGCTCATCGTCTGCAGTGTGTGCTGCAGGCAACAGGCTCAGAAATGAAATGGTTATTTGCATAAAATATTTCTGCATATTGCAGAAATAAAATGGGTTTTTGCATACATGCAAGGCTTGCCCTCTTAGTCCCAAAAGATCCTAATCCTGTGCATTTAAAATGAAGTGCATATTAATTTGTCACATTTTGGATACTCAGTACCAACTCTGGCACTTGGGGCTGGAGGATGCATAAGGGGATGTGGCAGCAAGGCTATGGGTGGGTCACCCCTGGAAGGGAAGGGGTTAACAGTTGTAGTGAGCCAAGGTCAAAGTCACTCAAAGGTGTTTGGTTAACAACTGACTCCAGAACTGGGGTGCAGAAATAGAAGCAGGGCAGGTAGATCAAGGTGGAAAGGCAGTGCTGTGGGTGGGTGAGGCCGGGATGATCCCTATTTAGCAGGGCGATGGGTTTTGTTTCTGCCTGACAATATTGTCAGGGCTTCTGCTAATTTGAGCTAGGAAAGTTAAATTAAAGTGACAGCAAACTTATAGAGCAGTAAAACTTCTGATGTCTGCAGCCGTGCATCTCTTGGTAAAAGAAGGGGAGAGGCTTAGAGGAGCAGGAGCTATGGAGGGTGTTTGATTGCAATACCATGCTGCATTTTGGCAGGGTCTAAATTGTACTTTATCAGCATGGCCTTCTCTAGGAAGAAAAATGATTACCCTGCTGGCTGATTTAGAAGTTGAGGCAGGGCTTACTGGAGCTGTGTTGCTGTTCAGAATAGAAGAGGAATAGGTTGGAAAAGACCTTTAAGATCAAGTCCAACCATTAACCTAACACTGCAAAGTCCACCACAAAACCATGTCCCTCAGCACCACATCTACACCTAAAAGGGGGCACCTGGCAAGGACCTGATAAAGTTGGAACACGATGGGAAGGGGCTAGCCCTTCGCCTTCGATCAGGGCACAGCTCCATCCTGCAGTCGGGCCGGGGTGTCTGCTGCACAGTCCTGGGGCAAAGCCTTTCACCGTTTACGTTCCCACAAAATCTCAGAGCTGACCTTTCTAGGACGTATGGTTTCTTGGTGTCTTATCTTTTGGTTTCCTTGCCGTGACCAGGCAACCTCATCTGGGGTTAGCAGGGCCCAAAAGGTTCCCAGGATTAGATTATTTGGGAATCCCTCCCCTTTTAGAGGTGATGGCTTGTTTATATTCTCAGGGCACAGAATCAGCTGGGGGGGTTTTTCCAGTGTTATTCTTTGGTTTTGACTGTGACATCTGCAGTGCTGGGCTATAAACGTTATTGCTTCACTAATGCTAAATAGCAATGCATAGGCTCTGAACTTTACTAGAAGTTCATCCCTTTTGTCAGTTTTTAAAAAAAATCAAATTGGGAAAATGGAAATGTTGTCACATTGCTGCTTAATTGTAAAACAAAAAAAAAATGTATGGGCATGAAATAATTTAAATGTGTTACATTGCAAGCATAATTCTCTGATTTTTCAGCATTTTTTGCTACAGAGATTATTATCGATGAGTTGTCTTTAAATGCAGTTTGTAGGGCAGAGGTATTTCCACACCTGAAATATAAATA
This sequence comes from Gorsachius goisagi, assembly GCA_018403395.1. Classification (NCBI taxonomy): domain Eukaryota; kingdom Metazoa; phylum Chordata; class Aves; order Pelecaniformes; family Ardeidae; genus Gorsachius; species Gorsachius goisagi. Next base: position 189,410 of record BOSO01010461.1, read on the forward strand.
ACCTGACATTTGTTTTGCTGAGAATATTATTTACTGTAAATGCACCCTCCCCTTGCTTTAACCTTCAGTGCTAGATGCGTGCAATTAGAAGATTGTATAAAATGTGGCAGGCTTGCAGGGCTGCTTTTAAGTAGAATCTCTGGACAGTTGTCATTGCAAGCTGAGTTTCTGTTTCAATTCTTACTTTTAAATGTGCCGCCTCCTTCTTTGGGGAAAGCAAAAAAAAAAAAAACAAAAACACACAAACCCACCCTGCCTGCCTTCCTCTGGTTTTGCTCCATGCTCCCGTCCTCCGTTCAGCTGCGGTCTATTTTCCTTCACACTTACTTGACATCATGGAAATTCAATTGATGCCAGTAATTTATTGTGCTACATGTGGGAGACGTAGGTGTTTCTGTCGTTAGAGCATTCGATGGCTTTCCCAGCTCAGCTCTCCGCTGCAGCAAACCCAGCACGTCTGCCAGCTCCTCTGCTTTCCAAGCTCACCATGGAGCAAGACTTCCAAAACCATCCTCAAACTCCCATCTTCCGTGGCTGGCATGGCTTAACACTCTTCTTGCTTCTTGAAGGGCTGTCACTCATTAATATTTAGATCTCTCTCCCGTAGTAATTATTCCTCCCAGATCCCTTCACAGGAGGAGAACTTGCTAGTTTGGAAAACAAACGTGCCATGATGAGCTACCCTTGTGTAAATATATCTTTTTTTGGTATGAAATAATCCCATAATTCAGACATATGTTGTGTTTATTTTTGAACATGGGGGTTTGTCAGGGAACGTGCAGCTCGACCTTATACTCAACAGGAAAATGTTTATCCAAAGAGTTAATGCAGATGAGTAATCCAGGACGCTCCTGCCAGTTCTCGGGTGGTGGGATTCCCGTAAACAGCTAGACACTTTGAACTTATGGGTTTTACTTTATGTCATACTCCAACCACTAAAACAACACGCCACCATGGAGTTCTTCCCTGTTTAAACCAAACCCCAGATTAAGCCATGGAAACTTCAGCTGAGCGTATCATTTGGGGGGACCTTCTCTTCATCGTCCCGTCCTCTTTAATTCACACTCTCTCTCGAGATAGGTGGTGAAGTGGCATTTGTGTAGTATGGTGGTTTATTACAACACCAGTAAAGCTGTCCTGGGTCTATGTAATACCTATAGGCATGGAGATGGAGATGGCGTAATTGAAGATGTGAAAAGGAGGGCGAATTGGTCTTGGGGCTAACATTTGTGTGCATAAATTTCTTCCTGGTTCCTGTCACTGGAAATTTAATCTTGGGCTGGTTATTCCTTATCTCCCTGCTTCCAGTTCCTCCCCTCCCACTGAAATGCCTGCTTTGAGGGACCAGGTACTGGGCTGGTGGGATCGCTGCTTTGACCCTACACAGTGATTCCAGTGTCTGTACTGATCAGCATTCACCTTTTTATCCATTCCTATCAAGTACCAGTACTGCCAGAAAGTCACTTCTACAACTTGCTTTAATGAAACCATGTTCATTTGTTTTGGGATATACTTACATGTACAATAAATACTTTCTCTTCTATCTAATTTTCAGGTTGGTCCTAAAAGCTCAGCTCTGCCCAGTTGTTAGTGCTAATCATGGGCGTGGACTTGATACGGGAACCGTATCAATAAGACTTGCGGATTTTCTGTGGATGTTACGCAGCTCAAATACTCTTGGATAATTGCTCAATATTAATACCACGCGGGGTTATTAGACTGCAGTATCCAAGAAATAATAAGAAGAATATGCATCACATGTTAAGGACATTACATAATGGTTCTATTACACTGGCATGAGTCACTGTTAAAGTGCCCTCTATATCTTTCAAGGTGGATTAAGGATACAAGCCACTGGGTATCATGAAGGTTGCTACAATGCTCCATAATGTCTTTAAAATGTGCAGTGTCTTTTGAAAACAGCTATGAAAAATAGCCATCGCAGTAAATAACTTGGTCACTGGGGAGGTCAACAGCTAAAGGCTCACATCCAGGTTGTGGATTAATGACCTGCAAAATACCAGTTTAAAAATAGGCTCTTCTTCCACTTAAAGACACGCAATAATGAAGCATCTCCTACCGTTCCTCAGCCAAGTTTCAGACAGAAAAATGGGGTTTGCGCTGGATGCACGGCGCTGAGTTAAGCAGTGATATAATGAACACTATGTAAATCAAGGGCTCGTGGCACTACACCCTGTTTCTTAGGTTGTCAGGATGTGGCACACAGGACCAGAAACATCCCAGAGTCATTCTTTATGTCAGAAACAATTGTGAGTGAAAAGGCTGAGATGCGCCTGCTTGCTCGCGATGTGTTTACGTTGGTCCAACATCCGATGACAAGTCATAAATGTCCCTACAGTGGACAAATTTCCATTGCGGAAGGGGAATATTTATTATGCGATTAAAAGGTATAGAATGGTGAAAGGGAAGGCAGAAAACCAACCTGTCCTGAGCTGGGAGGATCGATGAGGTGACTTAGTCCTTCATGCTTTGTGTTGTAATGTCTTTGTATGTACGCCCACGACTAATGGACTGGGCTGGGCTACTTAGAGTAATTTTTCAGAGAATTTGGTGTCTTCAAGTTTGCCAAGATGGTTTTGCAATATGTTAGGAGGCCCCGAATTTAAAAAAAAAATAAAAATCCTGTTCTAGCTCTGCTTCTTTTGCATGTCTTTTTAATGAGGCTAGACGCCGTGATTAAAGGGACCATTTCATGCCTCAAATAGGTAGCAGTGGAGGCAAACTGTGAGCAAAGCCCTGAAGGGATCTCCTTTAATATAAAGTGACTAAAGGATGAAGCATATTCTGCCTCATGTGGCCCCACAAATGTGTCTCACCTCACTGGGCTGATAGCTCTGCGAATCTCAATACAATAAAATGTGGCTTGAGACCATTCGGTAGCTGTGAGCTGGTATCGGATATTCTAAACACACGATCGTCTGTGAAAACAAGAGTTCCTGTATGTTGCCTATCCAGAATCACAGCATTTTCTTCAAATGGAGCAACTGAGCCTGTCCTTCTACAAGGTTGTTTTCTCCTTCTTTTTGCCTTGCATTCCTGTTTCCTTCAAACCAAGCAAAAAAAAAAAAATTAAGGTGGGGAACTGTCTAGCAGACCAAGCTCTGCTACTTTCTTATCCTGCCTAGTTCAGGACAGATGCTCTGTTTTTCAGTCTGCAAAGAACAAAGCTTCCTCCTGGCTTCTTTATTTTAAACAGGAGAGGCCACCCACAGCTCCAAACATGCCTACTGAGAGGAAAAATAAATGGCTAAGCTCCTTGCCAGACACGTATGTGCAGAGCATATCTGAGAAGAGGAACTGTTTGGAAAGAAACATTCCCATCCAACCCAGGTGCTGCCATCGGATGGGCTGGGGGGCATCGGCACCCACCAGCAGCAGGGAACGACACGGAGAGTGTGCTGGGATGGTGGGTAACCATAAATCACCCCTGCCCAAGCAGGAGCAAGGGAGCATTCAGCAAGCCAGACCTGTACAGATGTTGCAGAAGGTAATTTGGGAAGTTTTCAGCACAGGGATGCCAGCTCTCCTGCTTCACGGGAAGGCAAAAGTAAGCAATGTTTGACTGGCTTGTGGCCATAATATCCAGTCATGATCCCACCACTGTCCTGAACCAGCAGGAGATTTTTTTATCTGAACAGCAGCAGCAAAGGGTGGTTGGTCCTTTTGCAGGGATCAGAGAGGTGGGTTCGCAACGGTTACCTTCTTCGGGGTGCGTTTGGGTGGTTATGGGGTTGGCACAGGCGTCACGGCGAGGTGTAAGCAAGTGCTGCCCCAGCACCAGTCGGTGACACTGCTGGCATGTGTCTCCTCTCCCAGGCCTGTGGAAACCACTCGTCCATGAAACAGAAGAAGGAACGAAAATGAAGTGAGGAGCCAAATGTTTATTATTTCCACCCAGTTAGCTCTTTTTTTGAATGTCCCCTTCTCAGCTGGAGCGGAGGCAGTCCGCGAGCTCTGCCTGTCTGTAATGCAGTTTGTCATTTTGAGGCTAATTGCCACTACGAGTGGTTTGGGGTTTTTATTTTACATAATCGTTTTAAAACATGTAGAATACATGAGGTGGATGTTGGATTTGGAGGTTTCCCATGCCTGTTCGTGGAAAGTGCCTTCCTAATACAGCAAGGAACAAGAATCGGAGCAGGCTCCCTCCGAGGATGGCGTTGGCTTCGCGAGTCAGCTGAAATTTGAGAATCACATTCAAAATTGTGAAACACTCGCATTTTTTTTTTTTTTAAAGACTGTGTTTTCATGCCTTGCTTCTCTATACAGACTAAAAAAAAAATTGCTCTTCCTTTTAATGGAAAGTTGAGACCCACCTACAAAATGTCATTAAACTTGGGATGAAGTCAACAGAGCTGGCGGAACAGACATCCCATTGCTGCCTCTACCATCACATTTTTTTCTCTCAGTAAATGTTCAACCAGGGGTAAAGTTTGTATCTGAGATTTGAGAGCAAAATTGCAACCCTTATATATTAGCCTAACTGCAGGCAAGAATTACTCAAAAACCTCAGTGTTTTTACTTATTAGATGTGTGTATTGCGCTCCGGGTGATATCCGTAGTGATTTTAATCTACCTGTTGTTTAAGGCTTCCTCTAAACGAAGGCCAGATCCTGTGCTAGGCTAAACCGGTGTAGAGCTGAGGAGGGCAGTGGAGCAATGCCAGAGCAGGTCAGCTGTAGGCAGACCTGGAAACACTGAAGATAATGTGCGTTTTACATTGAACCAGGGTTCATCTTGCATTGAAACAGGGTAATAGCGATGGGCAGAGGAAGAAAATGAGCGCACGTTCTGCTGAATTAATCTGGCAAATAATGTGCACGGAACCAAGGCTTGGAGAAGGGGCTGAGTACGTTCCCAGAGGAGCCAGTGGGTCTGGGGAGTGGGCGCACAGGCTGGGGGCAATGGCTGGTGGGCATGGACCCGGCAACTCATCACGTTCAGCTCTGCCAACACCCCTGGTCCCAGGCTGTTTGTTTTTCCTTTCATTCCTCTCTCTTCATATCCCAGGAGAAGCAAGCGCTGTCTTTCAGCGTTTCGTCCCTATCATGAGCTACCGTGTAGTCAACTGGCAGCCCGACAGCAGCTTAATGCTAGAGATCAATAGGTTGTTCCCCGTTTTCAAAAAGCTCCTTTTATTTTACCCTTGCTGGTAATAACGAATACGAACCCAGCTAAGGTAGTGCATTATAGTTTAAAAAAAAAAAAATCGTGATTAAGGATCGTGTCTTGATAGGTTTAATAAGCTACAATTAAAGCCACATGAAAGTGTGGGAGAGCGAAGCTCAATGAAACGAACGTGGCACTCGGGGGTCCATGAACCAGGTCTGTATTATTCGTACGCACGTGAGGCTGTAAGCCGGTGTTCAACTCCGCATTTCAGGTTCCAACTAATGAAAACCTTAATGCAAACCTTGAGCTGAAGTGGCTTAGTTTCATCAAAACCATATTTTGTGTGCGTGTTTCCCACCGTAGGCTAGGCAAAAGTCACAGAAAGCCATGTCCAGCCTGGTTTGAATGTGAACCCCAGCGAGACTTTTCTAAGTCGAGCCAGGGATGTTGTGCCTTAGGAAAGAAGCCACTCAGCGTTGCAATGCACATAGGAAAAAAAAAATTCACGTGCATGGAAGCCGTTACATGCGTTTCTGTACCAGCATTTCACCGAGCATATAGTGGAGAAGAAAAAAAAAAATCCATTTGGATTTTGGGTATGCTCCTGCAAGTTCCTGTTTACAGAATGTTTTCTCGAACCCTGCTCCCTTTAGCGTGGAAAGTCGTCATATAGGAAATCATTTTATTTGTTTTCATTGTATTTATTTGTTTATGTTCCACTAACCACATATGTTTAAACTCTTTGAGATACTTGAAAAAACAGGATGTTCCTTTCTCCAGAGTCGCTCCTGTTAATACTTTTTCTTTCTCAGATGATGTCAGAATCATGTGCTCATGGCGTAATGGAGATGGCCAAAGCCAACTGGTAAACATTAAAATGGAGGCTTAAAACATGTCCAAATTTTTCTCAGATAACATTACTGGATGAGAGTCTCCTCAGAAATACTTCTTTTCTTTTTCTTTTCATTGCTTTTCTTTTCTTTCTTTTTCTTTTCTTTTCTGTGTTTTTTTTGTCTTGGAGGTGGTAGCAATAGCCCCATTGGAGGCCATCCTAGTGAGAGACTCCCTCCTGGAGGTAGGGTTAAATCTTTTTTTTTTAAAATAGTGAATATGTGAGAAGGTTTGCAGACCCAGACTATTGGATTTCTGGAGGTAAAAGGACCAAGGAAAAAAAGTTCATTTTTAAAAAAAAAACCTGTAGCCAAATATATAGGTTGCAAAGGAAAAACAAGAAAGAGGTTGATAAACTTAGCAAAAATCAGCATATGGAAATGCTGTTTTATTTTTGGAACCTGCATACAGCTTCATTTCATTTGAGAGTTATTCACAGATCCTGTTCCTGAAACCACTCTGGCTTTGAGAAATGCAAAGCCAAGGAGGCAGTAGAGTGACCTCTCTTTCAGGGCATGTTGGACACATCCCGCTCTGTCGGGGAGCGTGCCAGGGGCGGCACGGGCCCTGCGCCGCAGAAAGGCTGCGCCTCTGTGCGCCCGCGACAGCGGAGGAGCGAAGGGAGACCACCGGGCTCGCGCAAACCCCAGATAAAAATATGTCAATTTACACTTGAATGCACTTATTACAACTTTGCAAGTCATGTAATTTTAGAAGTGCCTTGGGTCCAAAAATATGACAATGCATTAAGCGCAAAATCAAACTGCGGAGGTTCATTTTATTTCCATTAAATTCCACTGTGACTATTGCAGAAGCTTTGGTTTTATTATTGCTAATTCCAAGCAAAATAAATATGCTTCAGGACCTAGGCTGATTTATTATCATTTTAAACAGTATGATATTTGCAGCTTTTCATAATTTTATGAAATACCGTCTATTTGCAATTTCAGCCTTTCTTTTCACTTAACCAGAGAGACACCATCAGTATTAAAATCAGCTATTGAAAATATAATCATTTTGCTTCATTAGTTTTATCTTAACTCCCTCAAACTGAGGCAATATGGGAAAGATTTGTTTTTCCTTGTCACCTTGTCAATCTGAAAGTTTTTTCAAGGGCAGTTAAAAATCATTGAAGTGAACCACTGGGTTTTAGTCAGGTCTCAGAAACCTTTCCTTTTCGCTGTTTGTACTTTTGTTTGTAAATTCAGATTATGCAAAGACCGCCTAGTTCCATTATCGCTCGCGCTTTTTGTTTGTGGTTTGTACAAATCCAATGCATCTCGTTCCAGTCAATAATAATTGATAAGTTACTGAATTAGAAATCAACGTCTAACCAAACCAGGCTTTTTTTAATCTGCCTTTATGTTATCAAGCATACCAAAAATAAATGGTTATTTGAGATTTTATACCAACCTTTTTGACGCGAGGCCATTTTCTATGCAAATAACAAATCCCAGTCCTAAACGCTGCGTAAGGGATGACTCCTTTTTTGTTCTGGGTGTAGAAAAACACGTAGGTATTTACCAAAGGCATGTTCAACCAAAGGCTCCTAAAGGAGAGAAATTCCCACAAGTCCATTTAGGGAATGTCCCAGCTTTTCTTTTAATCAGGCTCATCATAATGAAGTGAAATTTGAACTTAATGGCTTGGCCCAGAAAATCCCCAACATGGCTCGCAGAATTCAAGCTAACACCCAGACAAGTTTTGCTAGCGGGTTACTGACAGCCTGTTTGCTATTGTACACTAATGGGTTCAGCCCGAAAATAAACAAAGGGTTGATCAGTCAGAGCGGTCCCCAAACCTCTGACCTTCTGGTCCGGAGAAATGCAGCAAAAAAATGATGCTCAGCCCCATGGCCCAGCTCTCCTGAGCTTGATGCTGCTGCACTTGCAGAAGGGGATCAGCTCTTTGCCCTCTTGCCCCCTGACCTGAGCATCTCTGGCACTGATTTTGGCGTTACCAATATCAATATTTTAGTCGCGTAGCCTAAATATGGCCTGATCCTGAGAGCATTCATCTGCTCTGAAACACAGGAAGGCCAGCGAGCTTACCCGCGTCGCAGTTTCAGGAGGAGCCTGACAGCCCGAAGAATTAATGGAGCAAAACGAGATAATACCGTAACCTGTAGCTTTCAGTCCCTAAGCGGTACAAGGGGCCAGTCATAGTTTAAATAAAGGAGAAAACATTAAATCTTCAGGGGCTATTAACTGTGTCATTTACTGCGAGGCTCCTTGACTGCAGCTGACGTTGGTCCCTCTTCCTCCGTCTCTGTCTTTGCTGGGATTTCATAGCTTTCATGACCTGCCCGTCGCGTGGAAGTTGTTCATGGAGATGCAACATCACCCCACCGGGCTGGGATGCGCTTGCGGAGAGCAGTGCAGCTGGATTTCTCCAGAATTTCGGGACTTTCTCCTATATACGCTCCAACCTTTCAGCAGACCCTGAATTTTATCAGTGGTAGAGGGGCTGGGATGAGCCGAGGCAGGAATTAAATCTTCATCTCGGTAACAACCATTAAAAACTGAATATAAATCCCTCAGAGGGCAGCGACAGGAGAGTGATGTGGGCACTTCCCTTCAGTGGTAAAAGCTCTTAGCATTGAAGTCCTGCCCTAAATAATTTCTGCCCCTGATTTATTCCTTGTAGCGGTTCTGGGCTATGGAAAAACAATCCTCCTGCAAATTCCCGTGTCCATCTCTTTGCAGCTTACTTTGGAAATGCAGATCTGGGTTGGCTTCTCTCTTCCAGTCCAACAACTCATGGAGTTTTTTACTTAACTCTGTGTATATATTTCAACCCTTTTCTTTATCACTGCTTATTTGTCCAGAACGGTTGAATAGGTGCTTTACTTTGGGGCTAGGAGAACGTCAATTTTTGGAAGTTGCTGTGTTCATCTATAAAATTAAATTATTCCCCTATTTCTAAAAGTACAGATATTCCTCTCCCTCATTGTCACGCTGGAGGACATCGTGCCTTTTCTATTTTATTTTCTTTGGAGCGCTGCAGCAGTTCATAAGATGAGTCTTTGTGATGTTGGCTGCTTAGCTTTTTTTTTTTTTTTTTTACGAGAGTCTTTCAAGATTTTACTATTAGCAGTTAAAGCTTCCTAGAGAGCCATTTGCCTCCTGAAAATTTAGCAGCACATCCCACTGGCCTAAGTGGCAGTGCCTTGGTCAAGGGAGGGATCAGACCCATGAAGAAACATGAGAGTAACATGCCTACAGTTACATAGAAATGTGCGTAGGAATGTAAGATTTTAGCACTAGAAATAAGGATAAGGTATTCTTCAGGATGTAAACATGACTGATTAATGCATGAGACTGGTTCGTCACCTACGTGCTTGTTTGCAGAAAACCCTCCTGCTTGCATGTGCGATGTCTACCCAGCGGTTTGAAACCCTTCTTTGCGATGTGTTTCGTTGAATCTCCCTTGCTGTCAAGAACGCTGGTGTAATCTTTTCAGATAGCCATTTTGCTCTTTATTTGCTTTTCGTCTGACGCTAATTTTCTTTTTTTTAAGGTTTAAATGAAACTGTCGCCTACTGGATTGAAAACCGGCGCTGCGCTTTGCATCCCAAGGGCTACCCAAAGGCACGCAGTGCAAATCGCTGTACAGGCACTTCAGAAGTTTGTCCTACAGCTCTTTGGTCCAGGAGTCATTGATCATGGTATCTACTGGAATCAGAGCAAGTGTCTTCAGGAGGGCAAGGAGGCGTGATCAGACTTAAGGGTAATCATAGAATCACAGAATCGTCTAGGTTGGAAAAGCCCTTTAAGATCATCGAGTCCAACCTTTAACCCAACCCTGCCATCCCACCACTAAACCCTGGCCCTAAGCACCTCACCTACCCTGCTTTTAAATACCTCCAGGGATGGGGACTTGACCACCTCCCTGGGCAGCCCATTCCAGAGCCTGACAACCCTTTCGGGGAAGAAGTCTTTCCTAATGTCCAACCTAAACCTGCTCTGGCGCAACTTCAGACCATTTCCCCTCATCCCATCACCCAGTACCAGGGAGAAGAGGCCGACCCCCACCTCGCTCCCCCCTCCTGTCATGGAGTTGTAGATGCTACAACTCGGCACCAAAATCTGTCCAAGGTAACACTTACAGCCTAAAATGGGAAGAGGTGGAATAAATTCCTTTTCAGACATCTGTCCTCTAAACTGGCATCGTAATATTGGTTATTGATTGGCATCTCTGCAGAGCAAAGGCTGCATGTTTGAAATTTATATTTCTATCTCCTAATGTAATTTAAACCTTTGCAGACTTGCTTTGATTCTGAGTTTCCTCTCTGTGTGCAACGTTTTTACCGTGCCATTACTGGTGTGAGTTCTCCAGGTTATTGCAGTTTTCTGTGGACGTGCTCAGCTGCTGTGGCTGCCCATCGGCACCACCATCCCCTGGACTTCGCCGTCTCAGCGCCCTGTACGCCTAAGTGGGCAGAGATGCCGTCTGCTCCTGCACACACACACAGAGGTGGGAGGCAAGGTAGGATTTGGCTTTTAGAGGATCTGAGCTGTCGTTTGCATTTGTGAAACACAATTTCTGTTGGACTCCACCCCTTCTCCCTCCAAACCAGATGAAATATTTATTGGGTTGGAGTGTAAAGGCTCAGTGTTTCGTCTGCAGAGGAACAGGGGAGTCCTGGTTCTGACCAGAAATTTCTAAGACTTCTTTGTGGCTACTAAACGTTGGAGGAAAAACCACAAATTACCATTGCAGTGGGGCTGGGCCCTGTGTCCTGGCTCCAGTGCTTCCCCGTTCCCTTCCCCCTCCTCTCCCGTTTTAAAGTGCGCTGCATCTGTGTCAATAAGTACCCCATGTATATGGCAAGGTAATATTTAATGTGAATGCAGTGTGTGCAAAATTAACCACTGGCAGGGCGGGGGAGTGAGGGATGAGCAGAGTTGTAATTACCCACAAAATTAAGCTATTGCTGTGATTAAGATATTTCTTTAATACGTAGCTGAGGAACCTCCTTTCCCCCTAAACTAGTCACAATTCATCCCCTGTAAGTCATTTGCTGGCTACTCCTAATTTTTAATTTTTTTTTTTCCCTTGCCCCACCTAGTCCCTGTGTTACCTGGGACGGTCCCACCTCGCTCTGCCCATGGGCGAGGTGCTTCTGCCCTGGGGTGGCTGTGGCCCCGCTGGAGGCCACCTCCCCTCATTGCCCTGGGGGACACCAGTTTATTCCTCATCACTTTGACTTTCTGGGGTCTTGGAAGCACCGAGCTCTTCCCAGTCTGTCCACCCCCTCATGTCTCAGTGTCACTGGGTCTCATGTTATCTTCTTAACCTTCCCCATGAGGTTAATTTGGAGACAGTTTTATGAATTGAATTAGCTCATAGGTGGAGTTGAGCATCCACAAGATAATAGCATGATAGAAAAAGGATGAAAACAGGGAAATTTTGGCATATTCAATGGCAATCTGTGTTGGAATTGGGAAAGTGTGTGATTCATTATTTTGGTGGGATGGGAAAGAGGACTCCATCCACCCAAACTCTCCAAGAAGGAGGGCAGCATGGATGGCAGAACAGGAGCTCAAAGCTGCCCATTTGCAATAAAGCTTTGCTGAGGAGCCTTCTCCTCCTCGCCAGCACGTACTTGAGTCGCAGGACTGTAAATAGCGTGAATTTTTGGGATGATTGTTAGAACCACTCAAAACCTTAAAACATGAACGATTGTGTTCCTGCAATTTCATTGCATCATGGAACAGATGGCCCTATTTTACACTTCTTCCCGACATCTTTGTAAAGTAAAAATGTTATATATGTGATTAATTGACAAAGATTTTGTAATATTTCCAGTAAAATTTTCAAAAAACATTGCTTAAAAAAGTCAATTGTTTGTAGAAAAAGGGGTATTTCAACAATATATCATCACATTCAGAAAAAATTATTTTCAGGAAAATGTCTTTTTTTTAATGAAAATATTTTTCTTAGAAATAACATTGGTGAGCCCTATTAATGATATTGGGAGGGTTCGAAGTGACAATGAGCAAACCATGAAAAATGGACAGAAAACAAACACAGAATCACTCCAGTCCTGGACTGCTTTTTAGTTATATTGGAGACTTTCCAGGGCTTCCATTTTTCCACCAGTCTTTAATGGGCTCTCTGTTTGCATTTATGTTTTCCTGATCACTCAATCTGCAGAAATGGCTGCTCCTGGCAGGACTCTGTTAGCATCGCTCCCGTTGTCCCCTCTTCTGAGCCTGTGGGTGCCTCTTCTTATTCTTGAGGTGGTAGGAAGAAAACACCCTGATATGAATGCATAAAGGGTAAATCCCCCAAAAAGTTTGGAAATCAGGGGTTTCGGAGACTGTGTGAGACTCCATCAGTGGATTTAGCTTGAACACGCACTCCCTGGAAAAAGTCCCTGCCCCAGAGGGTTTATGCCAATTAAAATTTAAAAATGACATCAGGGAAATTAACCTAAATTTTGCTTGACCTGGAATTTAGGTCAGTTTAGATCATCGACTTAGCAGGGCTGTCTAAGATTCAAAACCACGCGGAGAACTATAGAAACAGAAACATATTCCAGAGCAGAGGTAGTTCCTGCAAAACCAGCACAGAGGCAGCTACGGGACTGGGAGTGAGATGATCACCAGTGCTGCTCGGGCTACCCATGCACGTGCCGATACGAGAAGCTGTCCAAAGCAAGGCTAAAGAGTGCACGGTGGGTGCCCACGGGCTCAGCGAACGGACGTGGTGCATTGTGTTCCAGGATGGCTGGATCCCGGACGGGCAGTGTTGGTCTGAGCGTGTCTGGGGGGAAGGGAAAGCCCCATTAGGTCAGCGCAGCACAAATGTGGCTCCTTGGCACCATACCCCAATGCTTGGCTGGGACTTTAGGTGGCTCCTGAGCTTGGGAAGTGCTCTGTCTTTGAGCTATAGTGCTACAGTAGCTGAAAAGGTTCACTGTGTACCAAATCTGATTCTGAATTCATTGGCAAAGCTCCTACAGGCTTCATGCTCTTGGTACTCTTATACCACCTTGCACAGGCTTTTTCAAATTCCCAGGCATGCACGCACATTGTACCTACCTCTAGGCATGCGTTACTGGAAATTCAACAACCTCGCCTTGATCGGCCGCCCTCTTTTATTTCCTGAGATGATGATGTTTCCATAGCTTGCTCAGTGGATAGGTCCAGCATCAAAAACACTAAAAAGATAAAATCAAATAAACTGTCAGTTGTCCACTCCTTTCAATGCTGTCCACCTCGTAGCCCAGCCTCTGTGGTATTCTGTTTGCAGTTTTCCTTGTAGCAATTTGTGCTGTGCTTGTCCTTGTGCAAAACTCTTGGCCATCACCGGAAGACAAAAAAAGCTCATTAAAATAGTGGAGACGGCTGATGAGCATCTGCATGTTAGGTGTCATGTACATGGGATATTTTAGGGGCTGCATTTAGAGTCTGGCCATATTTGCTTATTCTTCCTTCCTTGAGCCCCCAGGATGGACACAGGTCCAAGGTTATATTCACGGCGCATTTAAGCAGTAGCATAACGCTTCTTTCTTTGAAGAGCACTGCAGGCTTGCATACAATTAAATATTTTCCATTTCTCCGACTAAGACAAATGGCCCTTGCAAGCAAGCTCAGTACTTTGTCCTGCAAAGCTTGTTCTGATCAAGTGGTGGCAGTAGGTTGCTTTGTTAGAATAATTCCTCCATGGATTTACATGCCCCACCCTCATGTAAATAGAGTTGGGATTTAGAAGGTGTGAGCTGGCATGGCAATGAAGTCTGCAAAATGTAAGCTGCAGTAGCCCTTTTTCCGAAGTCTTGACAGTAAGCAGAGTTAAATAAGAGACTGGGATCTCATTCAGTATCTGTGAGTGGGAGAAGTGTTGGGGAAAATAGAGTCATGCGTTGCTCTAATCCATTCCTCCCTTAAAGCTCGCTGCGGTTTTAGTTGTTTTTGTTTGTTTTAATGGGGGGCGGAGGTGGGTGGTGGTGGTGGTGGTGGTGGTTGTGCTGTTGGATGTGTTCCGCAGGAATAGCTGCGAATTATCACGGCATCGCTGGAGGGCTGTGGGTGGCAGAGACTGAAAGCTATCTCGGCGTGCGTTTCCTAAAGTTGGAGTGATGTGAGGTAACATTTTCGGAGCATCTGCGTGCTGTCCAGAAAGATGAGGGCTTCCAAGGACTTAAGTCACTAATGGTCCAGAATAGGCAGCACCACGCTTGGAAATGTTACAGGCTAATTTAGCTATAGGTTCTTGTTCTTCAGGACTGAGTCCAAACTCCGACTCACCGAATATAGAAAGAAATCTCCCTTCGTGTTCGGTTTAGGTGTCTGCTGCAGCAGCTGGTCCCAGCCCTTGCTGGGGGACCTGGAGCCCTGCTGGCGATTTCGTAGTTCCTGCTGTCTGCTGAAAGCAGCCCTCGCGGGGAGCTCTGTGAGCATGCAGCTTGGCGAGGAAGCAAGGAGAGAATGTCTGATTGCCTGCTTGTATAACAGACTGATGGAGCTTTTTGTCTCCCCGTGTCTCTCTTCCCTTCCTGAAGCAGAAGCCTTGGGTGCTCCTTTCCCCCCGAGAATGCCCTGCACAACCTATCTGCCGGTGTCATGTCACAGGCAGCTGTAACACCACGAACAATACAAATTAAATTTGTTCAGGAACTTTAGATAGTGATAAGGATGCTGCCCCACCCTTCTGCTTTAATAGAGGGACAAATCAGCCCGGATTATGCTACTCTTTGGCAGGCACTGGGGATCCGTATGTGCAGCTGCCCGGTATTAAGAGATTAATTATTAATTTCTATAGACCCTCACATTAGGTGATTTTTTATGACAGCTACCCCTGTCATATTCTCTTACCCAAGTGGCATCTTTTTTGTGGTACTTTAAAGTGATGTGCTGACATCTTTCCAAGAAAATAAAAGCCTTCGTTAATTGTTCTTAGACTTTGCATATTCCCTGAGCTCAGTTCAAAGCATTGATTGCCCTGGGGCAAAGAGAGGACAAGGAGCATGCTCTGCGTTCAGAAAGGGACTTCTTTGCATCTGAGTGGGGTTTGGATCAAACTCTTGGAGAAGGAAAACCTCGGCACTGGAACGTTGTCAGTCTGGGGTGGTTTCCTACCTGCACTGTGGGATGTTACACAACAGTGGGCACACGGGTGGGATGGGATTCCTCTAACCCACCCATGGCCATCCAAGTTATGCAGACTCCCTTGGTAATCAATGGGAGGGTGAATCATCCCTCTCTTAGATAGCTGTCCAAGACGAGTGGGTTGAATTGTTTTCTGGAGATGTCTGTCTCCTCCATTAATTACAGAGTGTTTAGGTAACCAGTTTGGACTAGATGCCTGATTTTTAGATGGCCAAAGTGACGGAAAACAAATCCACCCTCAATCTCTCTCTGCCTCAGCCGTCCACCTGCAGAATGCAGACTGGTTGTGTGCTTGAGTTCTGATAGTAAACTCTTCGTGGCATGGTCTCTCGGGAGCTAACACCGGGTACGCTGTTCACTAAAAAAGGGGATTGGTTCCTATATTCATCACAGCAACAGATGTGAGTAAAAAGCTTGGGAGCTGCAGGGGATAGATCTGTTGAACTTCAAGGAGTGCATGCGTGGAGGTTTTTTGTTTTCATGGGGAATAAGGAGGGAAGCAGTGTCTTGCAAGGAACTGACATTACAGCTGAGATCATTGTCCTTGTCCTTGACAGCTTGTTCCTCAGCCTGTGGAAGCAATGGAGGCCAAGGGTTGTAGCTGCTATAATAGAATGTCTTAAAGGATCAGCAAAATTTACCTAAAGTGGTTCTGGTTTTAAAGTTTTCTGATCAAAAATCACGACTGGAGAAACAGGTTTCCAAATTTATTCTTTGGTTTAGTTCAAAAACTTGTTTTCAAGTACTAAAGCAACATGGAAACCCACATTCATTTAAGACTTTGCCCTTTTTTTCTTTCAAATGTGAGCAATAATTTTCAAGAGTTACAAGAAGAAGCCTTATTTACTTGCTTTGGTTTTCACATGCGGTTTCCACATGTGGTCTCCTTAGATTTGTTACACAAACCAGTAGTTTATTTTTATTGTGAGTAATCTCTCAAAAAATTTACAAATATGCACAATGTTATTCAGACATGAGCAGAAGACATGGGGAAGTCACCAATCCTATCTGGCTTCCAAAGACAAAGGCAATAAACATGGAAACGCTCTTGCCCCACAGCTTTTTAGCAAGAGGAACAAAGCTTCGGTTCAGGACAGTCGAAGTCTTCCTTTGGAAACAGATGCCGTCTAGGTGTTATCACCTAGATCTGAACCCTGTACCAGTGACGCCGGGAATTTCCATTTCCAGTTTCCATTTCCTCTCCTGCCGATACTCACAGGAGTCCTGATAATCTCCACAACAGCAATACCATGCTTTTTTCTTCAGAAAAAAAAAACCAAACGCCGTCACTGGTGGATTGAGCCACCTCGACATTCTGGTTCTCAAAGAAAAACCTGGCAATGACCTCGCACTCCATCTAACCTCACCTCCGTTCAGTGGGCAGAGGCTCCCCTTGGCTCCGTGTAAGATACAATCACGTTTTGTTTGTTCGTTTGCCAGGTTCTTGCTGGTTTAAAGACATGACTCCATTAGGCCAACCTGGGTCTAGCACGGCGTCTCCCAATTTGGGCAGCTGCCTGGGCTTAGGTGATTGATTGGAGCTTTGATCATGGGAGTCAAGACAAGTCTGCAACGGGTAGCCGTGCTCTGTAGTCTCTCCGTGTCAAGCCTGACTGTATGATTTGTACAAGTATATGTTGCCATATACTTCTAGATTAATGTGCTGCACTCCCAGATGAAATAACCCAACTTCCTGCTGAATCAGAAGACTTGCAGGTATCTTTACACAGTTACACAGCATGTTTAAGGAGGAAGACTAACACGAGCAGTTACCCAAATACTTTGAGGGAAGGATGGCAGATACAATCACGTATTTTTCTCTTTTAACTCATAAGACAAGATGGAAAACACAGTCCATACACCAAATTGGCAACTCTTAGGAACTCCTCGTTTTTCAGCCAGCTTCACCTATGGTTGGAAGCAGAAAAAACCGCACTGTTTCTAAAATACAGCTGTTCCTAAAAAACCCATTGGTTATTCCTACCTCTTTTTACCCAGAACAAGGACGAACAACAAAATATGAAGGCATCGCAGCCACAAGAATGTCCTTATTGTTTTGTACACAGCACTGTGTTTCCATAAATACCAGCCCAGCTGCTGTTGAAATAATCTTCAAATTTTAGACTATTCGATTCTGCTCATGTGTCCATATTAAACGGGTTGTTTTCATAAGGCCAAAATACCTCTTTCCAATGAACTGAATTTAGCATTCAGCAAATGCTGCTCAACCATCCCTCAGACCATTACGTTTGTAAGTTATTTTGGGGGTTTGGCAAAGCCATTAGCATCAGCCTCAGAACAGCCCTTCAAAATGTGTGCTCAGCTAAATTCACTTAATATAAAAAAATATTTAAAAGTCCAACCAAGTCGCCCACCTTCCTTTTTGCTTCCCATTCTATGGGATTGTTTTCAACTAAAATACCATGTGGGCGTATATATTCTACTGCTTCATCTAAATGGATGTGAATATGGATTATTATGATGAATTTGCATGCATTTACAGTCTCCCAAAGAACATTTTGGGAAGGGGAACGCGTACCTTACTTTTCACATAGAAATTTTCATGTGTTTAAAAAAATTAAAAGTATCCTCTGGTTTTCAGGAATCGTTGGATGGGAGGGCATCAGCTGAGTCAGCAAGTTTGTAATCCCCTGCAGTCTGAACAGTCGCATAACCCATAGTTGGTCCAGGAAGATGCAAGGAAGCATCCAGTCGAGAAACAAGCATATGCTGCAAGTTTTAAAGCACCGATTAAAAAACCCCGAGTAACTGCTTGCTGTCCTGTATGAAGTTGAGACACAGACCACCAGTAGAAATGCCTAAAGTGGCTGGGGTTTTTAAAATACCTCAAGGAGTGTTGCTCTTCTGTCTTTAGAAATCCCAGATAGTTGTCCAAAATGCCCCAAGAAGTGGCATTTTAAAAATCACAAAATGAATCTCATGTAGAGACCTCTTCAGATCTATGGACTAGCAGTAAGAAGTATGATGTTTCTACCACTTAATACTATGATTTTATTGTTTTACTAAAATGTAATGTTTTATTATAAAGTCAAAACTGCCTATCTGATTCATTAGGATTTAAGGCTGATTTTAGTTTTATTTTCCCTATCGATTTCCTGCTCGCAATGCAAGAAGGAATACAACATGTCCTTAAAACACGATAGCAGAAAAGCTCTGAATGGGGGAGCAGCAAAAAGATTTCACTGAATCATAAATAACTTGGATCTGGGCATGAGATTTGATTCAGACTCAGAGGAGCACTTCTGGAAACTGCGATGAAGTTCAGACAGCTTTTTTAATTTTTGTGCCCTTCCCTTTCCTCCCACTCTTCCTCTCCTCCTTTTGTCTTTTTTTTTTGTTTGTTTCATCATTATGTTTCTCTCAGCTGTTTTCCCAGTATTTCCTTCTCAAACAAACATGTTTCCCATGGCTGTTAGTCTACTTATGGACATCAACTTCAGGTAGTATATGATTTTATCTGCCCTGGGCAGGATTGGGAATGGGATTGTGGGAGCTTTGCTGGTGTTGGGGCTGGATGTCTCGCCTTAGGTTGGATGAGCATCCAGCAGCCTGGATGTCTCGCCTTAGTTTAGATGAGCATCCAGCAGCCTGGATGCTCACCTTGCAAGCGGTCTCATCCTGTGCAAGCTGGTGCCTCCTGCTCAGAAGAGCAGAGGAGTGGGAGCCGAGATAGTGAGCAGACTCCAAGTGCCTACTTCATTTCATAAAATGAATTTTTTTTTCTGTTCCTGTGTCATGTGGAATCACCACTCGACTTCTGTGTTCCCATCTTGGAGACGATGCTGGTGTTTCTCCAACCAGCCGCTGTGGATCAGCTCGTTCGTGTTTGCTGACACATCCCCCTGTGCGATGCCCAAGGCTAAGCGAGTCGCTGTGGAACGGTGCTGCTGCGTCAGAATGGTTGGCACCTGCCAACAACAGCAAAATCAGATTTTCAAATTTATGTTCCCAACTCTCCGCACAAGACTGACGTTTCTTCAGCCGATGCTCTCTTCCCAGTCTCCACGCGTACCCTAGGTGCCTGTGGAAGAGGCCCAGTATTTGAGCTGTAAAATCCAGAGGTTGTTATCTTATTCTACAGAGACTGGCTTCTTTGTGTCACTGCTGTGTTCCTGGCCAGGAAAGCCATGCGCTGAAACTGCCCTCATGATACCTAAATAGTGGATGAACAGAAACTTTTAATTTTCACTGCTAGTATCATTCTCCAGGCTCTCTAAACAAGAACTGCTCACCAAATAGCATGAGCTCTTGATGGATGGATGAACACTGCCTAATCGAAAGTGCAGAAAGAGAGTTTTGTTGGGATTTTTTTTTTTCTTCTCTCTCTCTCAGTTATTAAGTAGATTAAATAAATAAAAATAATTCACTTTCACTTGTGGTCCAGTGTAAGCAACTTTATGACGTTTGTTGCCTTGGGATTTACACATTAGAATAACTTTTGGTTCCAACATTTTCTAAAGATTTGCCAGCAAACGTTGCTCTTTAATTTGGCTTAATCTGCTCATCATGGAGGATGGGAATAAAAAAGACCGGGAATGCTTCTGCATTGCTCGTAGTAGTCTACCTTACTCATTTAAAATCATGTAAGCAGGGACTGAGACTGCATTTAAAACCAGTGTATTTTCATCTAACATCATCTGAGAGGTTTCCTTGGTAGATGGACTTCTGGCAAATTCCTCCCGTATCCCCGTTTGCTTCTTAGCTGTGGTGATGTACAAGGAAATCGAGCTACCAGGTTTGGCTGAGGGTTTAAGACTTCCCCAGACACCTGGCAGATTCAGTGTTGGATCAAACTTTTTCTAAGAAACTTTCCAAGTAGATATGATCTGAGCCACAAGATCCAGATCATCAGACCCACTTCGGGGGTGTTCAGGATCTGTGGTTTTGGTCTGGACCCATCTTATTTTTTAACGTCATGGTTGGCAAGTCGTCCTTGTTCCAACATGCAGATTGGCTCTGAAAAAAAAAATAAACAGTGGAAAAAAACTTTTCATATGGACAAAACATAAAACTGTTCCCATGTTCTGTCTGAAATTTTTCAGGGGAATTGGAACCTTCTAAATAGCCCCGTGAAAGACCCCCCAAAAGATTATAGTTTTACTTTGACCAAGTACCCCAAATTTTCAGGAGAGATTCGCTGCCGGGGTAAGCAGGTGTGATTTTCCTGACTACAGCTGCTGTCTTGAAGGTAAGCTTGCAAATTTATTAGTTCTATTTTCAGTGGACCTTTTTTATTTTTCCACACTGTCCAGAGCAATCTGTTTATAGCCGGCAGAAACAAGAACATAATCTTGTCACTCGTTGCCTTTGTTCTTTTCCCTTCCTGCTTTTAGTTTGTTGCTCTTGCCTGTTGGGAACTTTTTGGTTTTTTTGGATTGTAAGTACATCAAGACAAGGGTAATTTGTCATCAATCTGTCTCTTCCAACCGTTGCATTATATGCTTTTCTGCTTGGCGTGTGGGTGGAAGGACAAGCTGGAGTTTTTTCATGGATAATCTCTATGCCAACAAGCAAACACTGCATTATGTATAATAACAAATAATGATTCACCGAGATGGTGTTAGCAAGGTCCGGAAGCGCTAATGAACCTCGTAAAAGTTCACGTCTCATACAATCGCTGCTGACCCTCTGATCTCCAGTGCTTTGGAGGGAATAAAACAACACAAAACACAGAGCCAAATTCTGTGTTGAGGAGGAGAGGGGAATACTTATCCCCCCTGGAGGTGACGGGCAAAAGCTGTGATGCCTGAGACCAGTATTATCTAAGAGTGGTGTAGACAGATAAGATAAAGAGCAATAAAACTCCTTTTTAACTTAAAACAGGCATAAGCATTTCTATTATGTTTTCATCAGCAATGTTGCCTTGATAGAGGTCGTGTTATATATTCAGATGCATATCACTTAATTTTAAAGCATCTGGGCTTTCTGTCCAGCAAACGGAGAAATCTGGGTATCTTCAGATGGTGACTCAGCCCATCTGTCTAAGCTCAGGATGGGATAATTCATCATTTGGTAGAACAGTCTCTCTCCTTTGACTCCAGCTGGATAGGACTCCTATCTTTGATTACAAATTTAAATATTTTATGGATAAATTTGGATGAAATAAATCTGGATTTATTTCTAGAAAATGGAAAGTAGGGTTCTCTTGTTTGTTTTGCATGCTCTTTTTTTTTTTTTTTTTTTTAAGTTTATAACAACTTTGTTCCATATCTAGCAAGACAAATCCATCATTTCACTTGGGAAAAAAAAACTTTCCTAAAGCCAAAATCCTCCTCTGGATCTACATCTTCCAGCCCATTTATCAGTCCTGATGAAGGTGGTGTTCTCCTGAAAAGAACAGATAAGTTTGTATGAATCCCACAGTGACCAACAAAAATAAACACCATCAAAATCAAAGTATTGATTTCAGATCTGCATTCGAAACCTTCTGGGCATTCTACTAAATCCTCCACAAGATCTTCAGGTAGTTCCATGCTGGTGGAAATAAAGTGAAATTCTGTTGCTGATTTTCTTCATGGTGGATTTACACTTACTAATGATGATAGAGTAATGTTGATTTCCACACAGTCGGTTTCAACGTAAGCCAACAGAGCTGTCTTACAAATCACTGCCTTTTTGGTGACAGGACAGCGAGATGGCAAGGCAATAGGTATAAATTACACTTAATTTACTTAAGAAATAAGCCTGCATCACCAACATAGGAAAGACATCCAGCATCACTTCTACCATGAGTATGCAGTCCAAGGAAAGCAAATAACTAGCAACAAAAATCTCAGAAGGAGCCTTCCTAGGGCATTCACAGGTTCTCTTGGAAGGATAAAAATGGTCCATGATCCATCATTCATAAGTTCACTGATCATATCAGGCTGTTTATAAGCAAAATTGGTTTAATGTAGTGCCAGACAAAGATGTAAACACTGGCTGGTGCTGGCAAGGAACATCACAACCCATACTGTGCTGGGCTGCACTCAGACAGAATACGTGGGAATTAGAAGGGGGTTTTTTTGGGGAATAAACAATAGTTTAAATCACTGAAAATCATTGTTTTGATACAATATTGGGAGAGGCACGTTACGCAGGCTGGGCTGATTTTTTCAGTAATTGCTTCTGCGAGTCTGTAGCCGACTAAAAC
The DNA here is from genome assembly GCA_018403395.1 of Gorsachius goisagi. Taxonomy (NCBI): domain Eukaryota; kingdom Metazoa; phylum Chordata; class Aves; order Pelecaniformes; family Ardeidae; genus Gorsachius; species Gorsachius goisagi. The sequence goes on from BOSO01010461.1 coordinate 211,706, forward strand.
TGTCAGCAACAAAAAAGGATGTGTTTGGAAACGGGCCTGCAATTTCCAAGGATTTCAAGCTCCTGGGATTGCTCCCCTAGGTGAGGGGAAACAACTGCTGTCTTAAAGGCAGGAAAAACACAGCCAACGGTCAGCAAGTTGTTTATAGTAGAAACTATTGATACCCTCATGCTGTGCACAAGGTACAGAAAAGTAACTTGGAATGGGATAAAAGGGACAAATTTGCAATAACATTAATACATACTTCCACCAATAGACTGTAGGCACCAGGGATTAATAAAGTTATTAACCTTGCCCATGTTTTCTTAAACTGAATATTTGATAAAACTCATAGCGGTGCGTATTACCAAATCATGTCATATCTAAAAGATATGTCCAGCACTGTATGGGAAGACTGGAGGGTTTTAAAAGCATCTTCTGCAGAAATGAGCCGTGACCCATCTCCAATCTGAGCTAAATGCAGGCGTTAACCTTCCCCAAGCACTGGTTTGTCCAACTTGCTTTGCTCGACACTACCAAAATGAAACAACTAAAGCCACAGCCTGCTCGATCCCCCCGGGTCATGAACCCAGCTTTGCCTCCTCCTCCCTACCCAGGTAACGGAGCTCAAACCCAAGTCACTCTGCAGCGTTTCAAAGCGAATACTTCACGCAGTACCAAGAGATCAAGAGAGCTGAATTCTGGTTAATAAATCATTTTTTTCCCCACTCTCTGAGAAAGCCATGACAGTGCCTGACCAGCTGAACGTTAAATGCTAAGTTTCTGTGTTAAATGTCCATGAGTTTATCTCTCTGCCTGTGTGTGTCTGGAATCAACGCAGTTAGGATAAGAAACCTCATCCTGTATTTTAGCTGGGTGCCAACTCACTGCTCCCCGTTAATAGCACGCATTTTTTTAAGCAGCAAGATTTTTCTAGTAAGCACATCGCCAGTTATTTACCCTAAGAGAGAGTTTATGGCAAGGTTGGTTGTTGTTTGGGTTGTTTTTTTTTTTCCCAAAGCAACTCTAATGTTTTTTATACATTCTTTAATCTCAGCCCCGGCTTTGTCAATATTTGCTCTTATCTTAAAGAACTCCAAAGCAGGGTCAAAAGAAAGCAAACTCTCCCTCCAGAAAGCAAATAGCAATTATTTAACTACCTCTTTGGACAAGTTCGGAATAGAAATGGCAAGAAAGCCTGGTTCTCCAGACAGAGCTGTGTTGTGGTTTAAACCCACCGCCCCTTTCCCTCCCTGTTTGATAGGGAACAAATGTGGCTTTTTGGCACTGGGCTGCTCCGTGAGCTCACCGGGGTGGCAGAACATCGCCCGCTGGGCAGGCCCAGCAGGTAAAGCCTTGGCCATATTAAACCCCATGTTTCTTTTCCTGGTGGCTGCAAGAAGAACAAATTGTCACCTCTACCATTCGGAGCCTGAAAGCACAATTCGAGCAGCCCTTATTTATGAGTGGCTGCTGGAAATAGGTTAGGGCTAAATTGCAGCGTGGGAGGCGAGCTCTTAGAACTGAAGGATGATTTCAGAACAAGGACTACTGGGTGTAAATCGGCAGTGAAATGTGTTTTGGCAGGTAACTGAAATGAGGACTTTGACCATCAAAACCAAGAGGTTCTGGAACAATGTTTGAGAGCGGTGGCTGACGTTTTTTAACAAATAAAAAATGGAATGGGTTGCATTTTATGATAACCTGCCAATTCGTGTGCTAGTTTCATGGCGAGGGAGAACCCATTAAAGGTGCAATATCCATTTATTTCCATTGCCCGTTTCTGCTGAGTATCACATGGATATTATTATGCATGTGCAAATTAGCCTTTAGTCTGTTAAACTCTCCCATAACTTTGAATAAGCAGTATAGTGGCAAGGGGAGAGGCAGAAATAGCGAGCACAGGCAAGACACATCAAATACACATTTATCCTTACCTCACAAAAATGCTTGTATGGAAATATCCCATTATAGATGAAAAATCAGAAGGTTCACGAGCACGTCATGTCGCTGGGGACTTCTCACACAACGCAGTTCGCCTCGTGTTAACCCACTCTTCTCTTTAAAGCAACTTGCTGAGCTGTGCAGGGAATAACAGAACACTCTGTGTGTGAAAGCAGACGCTATTCACATCCCTCTCGCTAGATCCTTTAAATAAAAAATCGGTCCAAAATTCATGGAATTTAAGGCGCTGTACCAGTGGGAGCTTTAGTTCTTGCGAAACGCTTCCAACTGCACCTTAGAAGTGGGAGCTCAGAGCATCAGCGCCAATCTGCCTCTCCAGAATGTATCCTTAGAAGCAAAGCTACCAAGCAGCGGCAGATAACTTCTCTGTAATTTCTGTAATTCCCTTACGAAGCAATGATGGCCATTGCTAGAGCCAGCTTCTCCCAGGCGACTTCCACAGAAGGAAGAACAGGAATGGGAAAAGAGCGTAAATGATGCTCCAGTGTGACCGTAGGAACCATGCGGGGTTGAACCCTAAATTTCAATCAACTCAAAATGAACGAATCTAGTGCAGACTAGTGGCTAATTCCCACACACAAACACCACGATAAATTTGATAATAGGTCCCTGAAGCAGAAGGCTGTAAAGGATTTATAAACTTCTTTGTGCAGTTGTAGCACTGGAGAATCAGACCGGGTTAAAGGAGCCTATGTGTTAATACCTCACACTTTTATAACCCCCCTTCCCACCTTTTTTATATCAATACTATGCAGAATGTTCATTTGGTGAATGTTCCCTGTCTAAGCTTTTTGGTTTGGCATTATATTGCTTACCACATGGTACTGTTTAAATGCTCTGATTAGAAGACACATTCAATTACCTGCAGATATTAGGACACTATGAAATTACTCTAAGTTTATAGAATTTAAGAGAACAGATCATTTAGTATACCCTCTCAGCAATGCTGCATAGCAGAATTACTCTTTTGAGAATGGTTTCACTTAATTAAATAAAATTTACGTTTTTGAATAACCTCTGTAGCATCTGAAAAAGCTTCCATCGAGCACTCTCAGATTCTTCAGTATTAAACCACGGAGGTCTCAGCTCCCATCGACTCTCATGGGAGAGCTGCGATGCAAAGCTTAGGCAGAGCTCTAAGGCACTGGTTTTGCACTGGTGTCCCAGGAGCAACGCTCCGCAGCGTGTTTGCTTGTTCGGCGGCGTCTCTTTCTGGTGAAGTCTGAGGCGAGATGAAGGCTGGAGGGTCAGAAGGGATGAGTCAGGAAATGTTTTGCTTTTCCTATAGTCCCCCCAGAGTGGAAACTTTGGAGGAATCCCTTCTCTAAGATAATATTTATTGTATTTTATTACGTACTATGTTTCAATTAGCTAAAGAGAAAAGAGAAGAATAAGTCCAGTGTTTGGCCATGGAGATCTGCCTGGTTTCAAAAAAAAAAAAAAAAAAGCTCAAGCTTACACAGACGAAGTGTGTAAAAAGCAGGGAGTGGATCACTGGCAATGGGAACTCTGTCAGAATTAGGAAATTAAGTTCATTAAAGGTGTGGTAACTTAATTTTCTATGCAAGCATGTAATGATGAGGGTTGGGCAGAAAAAAAACGTTCAGACATCCAGTTTAACACAAACCCACCCAAACTTGGCAAGATGGAGCGTCCCCAGCTCAGCCCAGCCTCCTGGCTCCCTATTTAGATTACATTTGCTCTAAATAGTCCAAATTAGCCCTGGACTGTGTACCCTCCTTGTCCCCTTCATCAGCATCCCCTTGTGTCAACAGCAGGAGAGCAGACGGGCTCTGCGGCTGCCGCGAGCGTTCACACGGGGCAGCTCCCCAAAGCCCCCCCGGAGGAGCCCCCATATGGCTCCCATGGCCAAAAGTGGGACCGACGCGTCCCTGATGGAGACACGACCCTGCTTTCCCTCCACGTGAGGCACCTTCCAAAGCACAGCCCCCTTCTCCCCTCGTGCTGCTGCTCGGGAAGGAAGATGGACTCTTCCCATGTCTTTTACCCATTTGTGTTTCTGAGTATTCGTGTTGGTGGTGTTCCATGACCCTCCTCCACCATCCCTGGGACCATGGTGATTGCTCTTCCTCAGATGGACCAGGGCTTTTTGCTTGCTACCTTCTTTCCATTTCTTCTGTACTTTAGTAACGGATGATATGCTGGAATCATACAACCCTCCTAGTAGGCATCAGCGTTCCCTGTTCTTCTTGTTGCTATTTATGCATAAGCGTGTGGTAGTTGAACAAGTCTTCCCTCTGATTATTGAGAGAAAACCCAGAGATGAAGCCTCTTTTTTACCCAGGTTGACTCCTTATATTCACTACTTGGTTTAAAACAAAGGCATAAAACCAAAGCAACATCTGCTTTGACCCCACCGCATGGTCCTTTCTGCAACTACTGGCTTCAAAATCATTCTCATCACCTCACTTATCCTTAAAATGCTTAAACTAAATTCAAACGAATTTTGTTTCCCAACCAAAGCCCCAGATTTTACTCCTTTCTGGTCTTACTGAGAGTCGTGTGGTTGCCAAACCCAAACTGAGATCCCGGATTAATTTACCAAAGCCCATGAAATCATTCTGGTTCATGTCTATACACCTAAAGAGAGAATCCTGTCCATGTTCTTTAATTCTCCATGCAAGGTTATTACGATAGCCAAAATTTCTGGTGGCCTATTAGCATTATATAAAACTATAAAGATTTCCTGTTTCAGCAGGCAGCAGGTTTTGCAGAAAATCTGAACTGGATTATTTCAGGGACAGTCAGCCAAAAGTCGCAGTGAGAGACACCAAGATGCCCCCAAAGGTTCCTGCTGCCCACATGGAGGGTCCTCTCCTTCCAATCCCACCCTGGCCACCCATGGCGCGGCCCCACCTTCCTTCTTGCACTTGGGAATGAAAGGCTTTAAGAAAGCACCTCCTGGGGTGAGCGGTTATTTCGTAGATGGTATCGCAACACCTCTGCTGGGATTCTGGGGGATCCAGCAGCAGTCTCATGGCTTTAAGCAGAGCTGGGTTGCTCTACATTGATAAGAGCAGTGATCAGGGACTGAAATTCCGCATTTCTTTCACAGAATCCCAGCATGGCAAGGGTTGGAAGGGCCCTCGGGAGCTCACCCAGTACCACCCCCCTGCCCAAGCAGGCTCACCCAGAGCAGGGGGCACAGGACAGCGTCCAGGAGGGGGTTGAAGATCTCCAGAGAAGGAGACTCCACAGTCCCCCTGGGCAGCCTGGGCCAGGGCTCGGGCACCCTCAAAGTCAACAAGTTCTTCCTCATGTTCAACTGGAACCTCTTCTGCTTCAGGTTATGCCCATTTCCCCTTGTCCTGGCGCTGGGCACCACTGAGAAGAGGGAGATGGTTGATTGTGCATCTCCTTTGGGACTCATAACGGGCTCTTCCTAATGCTGGCTTTATCACCTGTGCCCAAAGGCAGCGATTAATCTAGTTCCAATTAACGTTCGCTTCTACACCACCTAAATCAAATTCTGAGCTATGGCCTCCTAAATAGGAGTCGAGCCCCAAGCCACCCGCCAGAAACCACGGCTCCATCTTCCTCCTCCTCCTCCTCAGCCGATGGAGCTGCCGCGGGGGTTGCGAGGGGAGCTCCCGCCACGGCGGCGAGCAGAGAGGCAGGTGACTTGTTATAACACGGGTTTTCGACACTTGCGCATTTCACTGTGGATTTGCTGTGTTTTTATTCTGCCTTCTGAAAGCTGTGAGAGTGAACATTATTAAAACTTACAAAAAAAAAAAAAAAAAAAAAAGGCAAAAAGAAAACAGTGAAAAGCAACAAGGAAGGTTTCTGTCCAAAAAAAAGTCCGAAACTGGCTCCAATTGGACCTCTGTACGGAAATGCTGGAACTTGTACCCTCCAGTGGCAAAATAAAACAGGCTACCATTATTAGAAATTTTCTACAGCTAAAGATGTAACATCATAGCTAAATTCAGTCAGAGACAGGTCGAGCAACAAAAACCAGGAGCCAAGGCAGTCTAGTCTGGTCTGAAACCTGATTCAGGCACCAGATTATGAATAGATTTAGCTCGTTTGCCAAACGAAAATGTAGATTTTGGCAGTGTTTGGACTTTTTTTTTTATTATTATTTTTTTATTTTTTTGGTGTGCTATATGTGGAGTCCTATTGCACGCTGTGGGGATATGAGAAAAGAGCCTTTTTATATTATATAACTACTTGACGCGCATGTGTGTGTGTATATAATGTAAAAAACCACAATTAACCCCATAAATGCTAAAAAAAACCCTGAAGGACCTCTGCCTGATGTGCCTTAGTAAAGAACACGCTTTGCCACGCAGGTCCGATGCAGTATCACCTAAAACACCCCCGCAAGAGATAGGTGGGTATTTCAAAGTAAAAAAAAAAAAAAAGAAAAGAGAAAAAAAGAGAAAAAAAAAAGGTTTAAAATACCCATGGCGCTGCAGCCCACATGTGTACAGCAAGAAAAACAAGCAGCCGATCTCTGGAGGTATATTTTGATGACAGATGCCAGTTCTCTGTGGTCAGCCTTCGCTCTGATTCCGTTCAGGTATGTGATCTAGGAAGCAGTAAAAAAAGGTAGGAGTTTAAAAAAGAAAATGCAGTCAAGGTGGGGAGGAGGAGGAGGAGGTGGTCAAAGGGGAAAGGAGCAGACGCCCGCGTTCTGTGCCTGCTCCTTGGCCGCGGGCTTTTTTGGAGTATTTCATTAAGAAGGAAAATACACATCAGTCTGCGCACGTGTGTATTTGCCAGATGGGACGGCTGAGTCGCAGCGTAAATATCTCTGTTGCCCTTTTGAGGGCCAGAACTACTGTCCTTGGGACAAAGGACGCCAGTTCGCATTTGTACAGCCCAAGGCTTCAGCATCGCAGGGCGACACAGAGCGATTAAGTCACCAGCCTGAACGGAAGTGTCTGTGCGTTAATTAATGGTAGTGGAGATGTCATGGAACAGAGAGTGGGGGGTTTGAGAGTTGTATAAATACATATACACGGGAGAGGACGTAACCGTCACGCTGAGACTCTTAGAAGAACCCAACTTTTGTCCCTGCTTATAGCTGGTGTATCGTACAGGCCGTTATTTTGTAAGTTATAAAGCTAAGGATTTAATAAGAAATTGTTTTATACATTTGGAAGAACTCGGAATGAATCTCTTCAACCACTGCGTGCATCCACAAATTCACTTGCTGATTGTAATCTTTTATTTTATTAAGTCATTCCGCACGCACTGGAAATAGCGCTGGCACACCAGTACTGGTTTTACCATTCTTTACTGGGGGAGTGCTGATTAACCAGGTCCTCTGAGACCTGCAGTGCCTGCTGGTAGCTGTGCCAGCTCTAGGATTAGAATAAATGCAGCTTTATCACCGTGGTGTCGCGTCTCTATCGCAACAGGTTTTGCCACCCAGGCTACCACCACTGCATGGTATTGGGTTGTCCCTGGGGAAGTGCCAGATCAGGTCAACACAAGGTTAGGAGGCGGCGGCGTACTCGTCGTGCTATCAGCACACTTGAAATACTTTCATTTGCGGTGAATTCAAATTATTCCTCCCAAAGTCCATCCAGAATAAAGAGTTGCTATGTCCCCCACAGTACCAAGGTGGTCGTCAACACTTTCCATCACCTCTCCTAAGGCAAGGGCTTGTCTGGATGCTCGTTTGAGGGTTTGCAAGGGTTTGTCTGGATGCTCTTTGAGGGTTTGCAAGGGCTTGTCTGGATGCTCTTTGAGGGTTTGCAAGGGTTTGTCTGGATGCTCGTTTGAGGGTTTGCAAGGGCTTGTCTGGATGCTCGTTTGAGGGTTTGCAAGGGTTTGTCTGGATGCTCTTTGAGGGTTTGCAAGGGTTTGTCTGGATGCTCTTTGAGGGTTTGCAAGGGCTTGTCTGGATGCTCGTTTGAGGGTTTGCAAGGGTTTGTCTGGATGCTCTTTGAGGGTTTGCAAGGGTTTGTCTGGATGCTCTTTGAGGGATTGCAGCAGGGCCCTCTCCATAAATCCGTCCTCGGGGATGCCAAACTGGCAGAGGTCAGACTAAACTTAAAGGAGACATTTCTCACCTCAACACCTATTTCTGGACTCTGTTTTCTCTTATGTATTGTTTATTAAAAAAGAAAAAACAAAAAAACCAAAACCAAACCAAAGAAGCCTGAAAAGACGCTGCGGTTAGAAAGCGACTCTCTCGGTGACCCCCCCCCCCCCATCCGTGAAGGAGAGGCTCTGCAATGCAAACAGCAGAGACAGCTCTCGCAGCAGCAGATTTCACACTGGGCTGAAGCATCACAGAGGAGAATCCACAGGCTGGTTTTGATATTCATTAATCATCCGGCTAATTTGTTTTTACACAGGAGCGCTGACAGCAAACGAATGTTATTATAGCAAGAGCGCACTGCATAATCCAGACTACTATGGTATTAGCATCGATGAAAACGGCTTCTCTGTGTTCGCTTCTGCTCAATTCCGTCCCCAACTGCAATTGTAAATATATCTATTTTTATTCACATCTGCTGAAAGAAATAGACCTACCATATGTGGCCAGGAGGATAAAAGGATCGCTGCTGCCTTTTTCTTCCTCCTCCCTCTGGTCCTTATCTCAGGAACATGAGTTGAAATCTGGCCCAGAATTTACTGACTGTTCAGAGACTTTTTATGAGGCAAATCTTTCTCAGGCTGATAGTGAGAGTATATATATTTTTATATATGTACACACATGCACACATGGATTATTGTGCCTAAAGTTATTTCTCCAGTAAATCTCTTTCATATTTCTATACAGTATGCATAGGCAGTATTCACAGAAGAGAGAAAAAATAAGCTAGTGGTAAAAGTTAACCTGGGATTTGAGAGACCTGGTTTTATTTCTTCCCTCTGCTACAGGCTTCCTTTTTAATACATACATACATATATATACATATATACACATGCATACATGTGCCATGGAAAAGGCACGTAGGGCATTGTCTACACCGTCCTTCAAATGCAAACCCAAACCCATGCTGGAGGACTTTATGGATATGAGTCCACATTCAGCAAAGGATTTTGGTGAGCTTTGACCCACACGGGACAGGGACAGACTTGGGCAACCTCCTTCAGGACAAGAAGAAACCCACTCAGAAATTCCTTTCTGCCCAGACACATGCAAGCTAGAACAGATCCTGGTGCTGGCCCTCCACGCTGTCCCACAGGGAGACCTCATGGGGAGAGGGTGCAAAGGAAAACGCTGAACCCATACGCTGATCAACCCTGTCAGAGGATCCTTAGGAAAAGCTGATTAATTCACCTCTCCCTTCTCACTCCGGTTCTGGATCCTTTATAGAGCCAACCCTCAGGTCACCTTTTGTGCGCCACTGCTTTGCCATCACAGCAAAGTGGAGGGCAGGGACCAAAATCAGCTGCACCTATAAAAAACCCCCTGTGTTACAGAGGCTTTCACATTCCCTTGGGCATCCTCTTGGGGTTAGATGGTGGAGGAGGAACCTCAGATGGCTGCAGAGGGGGAGGCACAGGAACCGTGTGGATTATCCAGGAGGGGGTACGTTAGCGCTCTGCCAGCGCCGTTGCTCATATGCTGTCACACTGAATAATGGATTTGCTTATATTCAACACCACATGATCTTAAAGCATGTAGAGCTTAACTATAGCAATAAGAATTATTCTGAAACAGATGGGCACCTGGTCTTTCACGCCACGGCAACTCCCCGCACTCCCTTATTTTAAGCAATACGCTCATAAAAGTCAAGTGTGCCAATAAAGAGCGGAGAAGAGGGTTTTCAGGTGTTTAGTGGCTGCAAAATGATTAATACCAGTTTCAAATATGGGATTGTGTTGTGTTATTACTGATAGTACGGTATAAAAAAAAAAAAAATCACAACAATAAAATGCAAAAAAAAATCGAAAGCCATTTGCCGCGATAGTTTCAGGAGTCGTGCACATGGCCTTTATTATACTGAGATTTTAACCGTTTGGGTTGCTACAGATTTATAATGGAGTCCTGCTTTACACGGCTGCAGAATGATTTACAAGAGTTCATTTTAGCCCCTCATCAAACACAGGCTAAGCACACTACAAAATGGACCGAACCCCCAAATCCAGCTTCAGTCTGCTTTAAGGAAGACCTGAAGAGATATAAGAGACCAAATCATAAATACATTGACACCCAGTTCTACCTGGAAAACTTAATGGGCATGGAAAATGAATTGCTCCTTCTCCTATCTGTTTGTCTTCCATTATTTGTGGTCTCTCACACAGTAGGAAAGTTGTGGTTCCCCTGATTTGCTCACTCATTCTGTTATTAGAGGAGATCTTGCCCTGCACCACGGGGACCCATTTTTCTGTCCTCACTCTTTAGCCAGTGCGGGGATCCCCGTTCATCAAAACCATTTGTCAGAAAGTTTAAAACATGTCTATGCCTCTTCCTTCCCATTTTCTGTTGTTCAACTACTGACAGCCAAAAATGTGTTCATATGCTTTATGCATGAGGAAAGGTGACTATTGATGCTAGCAAATGTGTGGTCATTTTTTTTCTTGTCAAAAATCAGTTTCTGGAATCACTGATGCCTTGTGAAATTACAGTCTAATGTAACCAACTGGAGTATAATGTAACCAATTCCTTTACTTTTTAAGAAAATTGTTCTCCTGGAGGTTGAAACACAAAACCAAGACACATATGAAGTTATTTTTGTCCCTAGTCGGGGGAAATTAATGAAATAGCACCTCCCATTTTGTTGACATTGGCCAAGATTGCCAAAGTCCTTAGTAATATTGGGGTTCCCATTATGGGGAATTCTGTAATCACAGGAGGGATTCGGAATATTATACTGGTGGGAATGTCCATGCAATCACCAACACGGCCGGGTACTTAAGCTCATGCTTAACTCTAAGCAAACAATCAGCTGGAGTCAATAGTTACAGAGCTATGATAAAATCTATGTTTAGATGCTGGATCGAATGTTGTAATGAAAAATAGATGCACTGAAAGTCTGACTTGAAACATCCAAAACCACCAGTAAACATTGTCTAAAAAAAAAATATTTACTCAATATACATCCAGGAGTATGTAGCCATATTTAAAATGCAGTATTTTGGGGACTTTGCTATAACGGGCTTAATTATATTTAATAATCATGACATTCTCAACACAGTTTTTCAGTTTGCAGTATTTTGGTGCCTAAAACCAAATCAACAGAAGCCATTCTTCCCTTCCAGCTCCAGTGTGAAAATTTTGCTCTGTATCTTTGAGCAATTTCTCCGTGCTTTCAGCTTCTTCTTGACGCTAGAGTCATTGCTGCATCAGATATTGTATTGCCTCCTCTGTCCGATGAACTTGTGAAGGAAATGATGCAGGGAGGCCAAATACGCACAGTGAAATAGGGAACGCCAGTAAGAAGAAAACATGTTGTTCTTGGCTAAACGAGGCGTTAGTCAGCATCTATTTTGATAACAACCTTTGGAAATACCGATTTTTCTTTGCAAAGTTATATTAGTTTACTGCAGTTTGGACTTCAGCATCCTTCAGTACTTTTAAACTGCTGGGTTTTCACTACATCAACTCCATCCCAAATAACCTGTGCGTTAAACAATAATAGTTATACATATTAATAAAAGCTGCTTGGAAAGGTAAATATGTGAACTGGTAATTTTTTTTAAACTAAATATGGTTTTGGAAGCTGTAATTGACATTCAAGCTCATTTGTGCAAAAAAAATATGTATTTAATTTACTGTCTAAGTGTGTAATTTATGACTTGATATAATTAGTTTGAAGATATTATTCTCTTCTCGTATAAAGAAGAGCTATTAGATGAAGTTTTATTTGGCCTCCAAAGGTACAGTTTCCTCAGAGTAATTCCAGTATAATTTTTTTTTCTTTTAATCTCTGTTTATAGAAAACATACCTAATGAAGAGCTAGTTAAATAGTCATCAGATGAGGACTCATTCCAGTCCAGTTTCCACTGGTGTTACCAAGGGACAGATCCCATCCATTACAGTGGAGTGGCTCCTGACGGATGCTGCTGTGCGTGCGAGGACGGGGATGGGTGGACGAGATAGCTGGCATCAGCCCAGCCGCTTCCCCGGCCCAGAACTCGCAGTGCCCGGGACCTGGCGGGGATCCCGTGCAGGAGAAGGACGGGGTGTTGCAGCAATCCCCTTCTCTGTTTCCATCTTGTTTGGTTTTTCCTGCTCTCTTTGGATCCTTTTTGCAAGGAGAGCAGTGGTACCCAAACAGTCGTGCTGGACCTGAGCCTCATCTTGCTCCACAAGTCCCAAAATCAACTCCTGGGGCTTAATGGGGTGCAGAGAACCCCCGACGCATGGCAGGACAAGGAGACGCTGTACTCAAAACTAAAAAGAAAAGAAAACCAAGAAAGTTATTACAGCATCATGTAGCTCCTTCTCTTCAGAGAAAGACCCCCCTAAACATTTCCCTTCTAATCTTCTTGATACCAAGTGTAGCAAATTGACAGCAGGGGTATGCAACCCGAAACCTGGTTCATGAGCATTCAGTTAGGAGCCGACGCTGGCCAAGGACCCCTTCCCTTTCATATCCCACCCTGATGTGCCCTCCCCCTCTCCCCCCATCCCTTCCCTTCCACCCATTGTATGGCTTCCAAGATTTCTCATGGAAATACCCCATGGCTTGTTTTCCACTGCAGGTTAATACCGGATTTAAGGCTGTTATTTTCTTTTTCCTGACATGTCGCCCATCACATTACGATCATTAGAGTTTTCTTTTGAAGAGTTACCTGAGGTGAAGTCTAATTGGACTTGAGGCTGCTGAGGAAGGATGCCAGGGCTCGGGAGCGCTGCCAGCCGCTGATGTGGCTCATGCACGGACAGCAATCACAGCGACGGGCTCGATTTCATGCCGTGATTTAAGATACAGTCTGTAAGGGTACACCGATGATAAAGCTTCAGGGCCTGTTAGGGAGCTGGAAGCAGGAACGGTGCCACTTCAATGCAAAGAGACTGAGCAGCATTTAATGTAAAATGTAATGGCAAAAGAGCTATATATCGAATGACTGAAAGCAACAAAGGAGAGGTTTAACGGCTGCTAACTCTGACCCTCTTAGAGTTTCCAGGCTCTCTTGCTGGATTTGGGAATCCAGTACTGGCTAGCAGATACTGCAAAGACTATCTATTAATGTTTTCAATAAAATTATCATGTATATCCTGCCTTATTCTGCATTGCGGGCTGGATTCTGCCACCTGAAGTTGGATCTCGGGGATTGTGGTACCCATCTCACCTTCGCATCTCTGCTTGCGTTGGCTTTAGAGGCGCTGCTCACGCAGGCGAGAGTGATGCTGCGCAGTGATGCTCCAGCCAGAATCGCTTGGGAAGGCTCCAAAGTCTGGTGTGTCATTCTCTGTCAAAGTATTTAATCATAACTGAATGAGAGGTAGCAGCAGACCACCCTGCTGGTCTGACTCCATCAATTTAGACATGCTTTCCCCTCAGTTTATACCCACTTGCATCATCTCTTTCTAGACCTGTGGATAATGAATAAAATGTCAGGTCCAGAGACATCGCTCATCATGGTAGATCCAGCTGACTGTAAATGCTGCTGGAGAAACCACCTTATTCTCTTTCTTTTCTACTAATGTACCACTTATGTGTTTTTAATTACTAACATAAAACCACAAGGGAGGCAAAAGGACTCAAATGCCATCACAAGTCACCTTCTGGACCTCAAGCACCCCGCTAAGTAGGCATTGACAACGGTATTCCAAACATGCATCTTGTCCGTCCCGGCATTTCGGAGCACAAACACCAGCTGAACATCCCAGTCAGTTTATTTCATGAGGTGTTTTAAACAGAACCATTTTAGCAGCAGCCGAATGGGATGACAGGGGGGCAAGGAGATGGTGGGGAAAAAAATGGAAAAAAAAGAAACTGAAACATAGCAGAAAAGGAAAAGAGAGGAGAAATAAACTGTGGAAACAAGTTTGATTTTCTCTCTCATTACTTCTTTTCTTTTCACTTTAAACAAGCCCTAGAGAACATTTTGATGTGGTCTGCGGGACTCTTCCCTCAGAGATGATTGAAAACAAATCCCATCAGCCATTAGGCCCTTTTGGTATGATTATGTTTTTCCTTCTAATGTTATCAGCCCAAATGACAACTTAACTGGGAACGAGCGCCAGTTGACCAACTCTCCCAAAGCGTTTTCTTAACCAATGGTGACAAAGGCTCCCTTAACCAATTCCGAATTCCCATTTATGAGAATGTCCAGCAAGAACGCGCACGCATGCACACACACAAGCATACACAGGAGGGAGAAGCTAAAACTTTCATTTGCCATTTCTGTACAATCAGATGTTTTAGAGATTAGGAGGAAAGGAGAAGGGGGGAGAGGAGGAGGGGAAAGTCACATAGGAGAGAAGGAAAAAAGAAAGACACGTTTTCTATCTCTTCCTACTTTTTTTTTGTTGGGGTTTGGGTTTTTTTTTTTCAGTTTCCAGCCCCATGTTGTCACTTTGACAAATGATGATGCGTAGAGAAGATTTATGCCAGGTCTCAGAGCATTAGCACATTATCACGAGCAAAACAGAGCCCTTGGTCAACATCATTGGGGACCCATTGAAAAATTCTTTGAAAGTGATATATGGGCCAAGGCCCATCTCAGAAAGAGCTGCGGTGCTGTTCTGCTGGATGAAGTCTGGGTAAATGCCCAGAGAGAGCCAGGTGAAGACACTGAGCATTAGATGAGAAATGGTTAGTAAAAACCCATTCTGGAAAGGAAAGAGGAACCTCTCCGCTCTCAAGGGACCGGCGTGTTGAATGATTTAATGGCTACCTTTAGGAAATGCCTTTTGCTTTATTGCTCTCTCTTTCTGCCTTTTCCCTTTTCTTTCTTTTTTTTTTTTTTTTTTGTTTTTTAAAGGGAAAGAAATACAATGTAGGCTCTTCCCCTCATTTTCCCCTCAGTATCCCAACTCAGCACTCCTGCAAGGCTGGTCATCTTTGCAAAAGCCTCCCAAACCGCCTACAGATGGTCTTATGGATCAGGGCATCCTGAATTGACTAGTTGTTGAGACAAACAACCAACAACAAAAAAAATCAAATTCAATGCAATATGCATTTGCTACAAATGCAAACGGATTTCTGTGTTCACTACAGAGGGTTTCCACTTCTGTTAACTTCATTCTGGAGCCGTTTCCAGCACAGCTCAAGAGCAAGGCTGTAGCTCCCAGGATTAGGTGGCGTAGACTTTCCACCGAGGTGTCAGAAACTGCATGGAAAACTGGTGGGATTTTCAGAGCTGCCTGAGGCATCGGCCCAACAGTCTTTACCCTGCTTCACTGCCAAAACGTCTTTAAAACGCTTCCCATGCCCCTGCACAAGACACTGTGCAAAACTTAACTTGCATGTAACAGTGGAGTTGCTGATGACATTTATTGTGTTTCCAGAACCAAATGTTGGATTTTTAGTATTTCTTTAGAATTAAAAATTTCTTAAATTTGGGGGATGAACATTAGCATATCAATTACAAGGTCTTACTCTCCAATTTGCTTTGAGATTCAAGAAAATCACTCGAATTTGGAGGTCTGTATTTTAGTTCATCTGTGACTGAGATCTTAAGACGTTATTTCATTTTCCAGGTTTTTATTATCTTGGGCCTGAAATTTCAAGGAAGGATTAAGATTTCAGACCTACTTAGCTTCAAACAACCAATGTAGAGCCAGTCTACGATTTCAGAGGGATTTTAGACTGTTCTTTTAGGAACTTATGTATCTTTGCTAGAGCTACACAAGCTTTAGAAGCCACAATAGTCTCACAGAAGTTATCGAGAAACTTTGGGGTACAGCATGCCCATGAGATTAATGCACATAAACATTATGTTCAGGGATGAGAAACTGTAGAAATCATCTATGTGTTCCCTAAAAATTGCATTGATTAAATTTGTCTCATTGGAATCTCCATTTTTCCCCGAAGTGGCTAAATATTAGTAATATATGTGTCACCATTGAAGAATTCAGTCATTTATTTCTTATCTACAGTACTCTGAACGATCTGTGTCTCTTGGAATGCCACAGTTTAGCTGGAAATCTAAAATAACTAAACAAAAAAACCAACAAAAGACTGGAATTAGGATCAAATATTTAAAGTTTAAAGGGGTAAAGTTAACATGAGTAGGGTCTTTCTCACTCGGAAACGTGCTGCACATCCATGTTTTGAATAAAAGTGCCACAGAATACAGAAGGACTCAGTCATTCTCCTTTCTTATACAAACGACAAAAGTCAAACACGCCTTGTAAGCAATGAGTAGGGAGCGCAAAGGCTTCGCTGTCTTGTGGTGGTTTCTAAGGGTGCACACAGATAAAGAAAACATTTTTGAGTCAATGACTTGTATCTTTTCAGCACCATTTCAAGTACAGTGTGTCGAGATGATTGATGATACAAGTCTGTAGCAGCTCCGTGACAAATTAGTGATTTTGACAGATGTTTGATGCTCTAAGCATTTTTCACTTGAAAGTAAGACGACTTGCTTTTCAGGTGCTGCCTTTGCGCAGAAGTTTGCAATTGAGTCTGGGAATTCAGTTATCTGGAGGACAGCAGTAGTTCTGGAAATATCATCAGAGTAGCCAACAACCAGTGTTTTCCCAGTGCTACTGGCTTATTGTGTCTAAAGAGATACAACCTAAACGCAGGAGGAATGTCAGCACAAAAATAAGGGCGTTGGATGTTCGGTTCAGAAGGGACGAAGGGCTGACTATAACGGTATCGGCTCACTTCTCCAGGCAAATGTCTGTCTTTCAGGAGGCAGAGTCTTTTATTTATAGTTTTATTTATTTTTATTTGTATTTATTTTTATTTTTATTTATTCTGTTTTATTTTATTTTATTTATTTTTGCCATTCTACAGCTCTGTGGCTTGGTATATTAGCAGCATTCTCCAAGCAATCAGAATTGCACCATCATGCCAGGTCAGGTGTCTTCAAACACAAGCGGAGCAGAAAATATGGCTCTTTGGTTGAAAAACAAAACCATGTTCCAAAGCTAATCTACATGGAACACTCATAATCCTAATTTCACCAGCTGCCTTGGTTTAGGTGCGACCTCACCACCCAGGAGCAGGCCAGAGAGCTGAACATGACTTGCAAAGTCTCGATCCCCTCCTTCCTTTGGCTTGGTATTGAGATAACCTTTGCTGATGAGTTACTGGCTTTGCATCAGCACGCGTGGCAGAATCAGATCCAGTATTTTATCACGGATAGGAAAAAAAAGTGGGAAGAAAAGGGCATTTTCCACAAATTCTGCTGCTCAGTGTTGCCGCCAGCTCTACACCGAGATATCAGACTGTGCTTGTGCTCTTTCCTCCTTGGACAAAAACAAACCAGTGTTTTGAGAGAGTACCGTTGTAATTGTGGGCAGTTATATGGAGGGGAAAAATAATGTGGTTTGTCATCAATCTCTCGGTGTGGCACACAAGGGCTGACTTGTTGAAATTTTGTAGGCTGTATTTACAGAGAAAACATAGACCTGGTGCTGTGCAGGGCCATATCAGTCCCAAGGTCTGGAAGAATCATATCGGAGAAAAAGGGAAGGCTTGAATCGTAACCTTTCAGGATAATCTAATCCATAAGGGAACGAAAATTACTCTGCTCCTGTGAGCAAGATCAAAACCCAAAGAATTTAATTATTAGGGACTTATTTGTGAATATATGCATAGACTGGTTCAAGGCAAGAGCTGACAAATAGCAACCATTACTCATATTGCTGTTTTACATGGCCACGGAAAATGGGGAAAATTAAGGATAGATGCTTCCAGCCTTGAAAAATGCTACACCGGAGTAAAACGAGATGGTGTGTTGCTGTAGAGAGGCAATGTCAGCAGAAGGTGTAATGGAGCTGTAACCTAAGGGACAGCAGTCAGAAAATGTGCTGGAATTCAGACTAAGGCACATTTTGCTTCAGTTATCTTGGATATAGCTTTCACCAGGGTAGTGTCCTTTATTTACACATGCCTGCTAAAATTACCTGCCAGGTCTGGTGAAATGACAATTTTTTTTAATTCAGTGGATGAATTGAAGAAGTAGAGGGCCAAGATTTTGGACGGGGGTGGTTGCTAGAAATTATTCATTGTATTTGGCCCACACTTGTGAATACTATTGGTGTCTTTCCTCCTTCTTCCCCATTATTTTTTTTTTAGAATGGTGTTATTACATGGAAGAAAGAAATGCATGAGAGCTGGGCTGCTTCTGACTCCATTTATTTCCCTCTAAAAGTTAGGCAGCTCCTCTGTAGCTGCAGGATCCATCTACAGTCAATGGAGAAAGGAGCCAGGCAGCTCAAGAGGAGGATTTTTTGCCTTAGAGCATGATACAGTATTATCACCCTGCAACACCACATGTCTTAGACTGCGGAGTTCATCGTCCATCCAAGGGTGAACTGCACCTACACCTCTGTAACAAGAATATCCCCAGCTTGGCTTTCCCTTGGACAAGTTCTGTTTGCAACTCATACCATGTCTATGTATTTTCTTTTGTTGTTTTTTTTTTTAACCTTGTTATTCTGCAAAATTAGAAATGCCGTATGAAAGGCAAAACCCTCCCGATGTAGCAAACGGCCTCATTCTGCAATCTATTTTTCTCTTTCACTTAAATAATTTTGGAGGAGATTTCAAAATAAAACTAAATCTCCTTCTTATTAATATTGCCAAATGAGTCACCCACACGCATAGCTCTAATACATAAAAGAAGCATTTTCTTTTCCTTCCATAAAAATACCCAGAGGGCAGTGGCAGTGAGAGTAAATTGAGAAGACCAAAGTTAAACAAAACCAGTCTCCTACACTTTCTGCGATTTCATTGTCTGCCTTGCGTCTTGCAGGAAAAAAAAATGTGTAGGTTTGCACTCTACAAGTTCCACAGTCAAAGAAATTATCATAAAAACCCAATGGCTATTTCAACTAGCTAATTACTTACGCATGCATATGTAGATTTAATTTTTGCATTCTGTCTCGTTCAGACCATGGTAGGTAGCTGGTGGGCAGTTGCTTGCAATGTCACCCCCAAATGATTTGGAATTTGCCAACTTTCAGGTTTTGCCGTAAGTCCAAATCTAGGACAGATTTATGGAGTTTTATTACTGAAATGGATAGGTTCATATATCTTGAGCTGACATGCCTGCAGTCCACAAAATTCCAGAGAATAACCGACTGACCATTACTGCCTATAAATGTAGACGTTGAATATAGGTGCTCTCCAAGTCTGAACCTTCCCTCAATAGGCTCCCTTCAGTGTCATTTCTTGGAGCAGTCTCTGTTAAACTGGTGGCAAAACTTCTACAGAGCCCCAGGAGTTCAGGATCTGGCCTGCAGAGCCTTGTTCACAAGAGGGAAAGGTGAAATCTCTCGCGTGCTTTATTTGCCAACTATCGTAGCTTCCAGCCCACGCGAGCTGTTTGCAGATCTTTCATTCCATCGCTGTTCTAACCAACACAAATGAGGAAAAAAAAAATCAAGACTATCACCATGGGTCATTGCAATGTTTTTGACATAGAGATGCTTCCATATTCGCAATTCTTTCTTTCTAAACAGTCCTAGATTCAACTGGGGGGGATAAAAAAAAAAAGATTAAAAAGCATTTTCAAAGCGAAACTGGCATTATTGTTGTTGTTTTAAAGTTAACTGGAGGCGAATGTTTTGCTCAATGTGTTCTTTGGGTCAGCCAGCTACCTTGCTTGCACAGCTCAAGTAACTGATAACTTTTTGCCGGCTTGCGTTAATGGACGTAAAAATCCTAATTCCTCTTACAGAGCCTCGTGTACAGGAACAGCATTATGATAACTCAGTAACGATGATGTTATTGATTTCCAATCGCACGGTGACTTTAGAGAAAATTAACGATTTCCAAAGCTTTTCACACCTGCAATATCTAGTGGAGTATAACTATTCCTTGGCTGGCTCAGGAACCCAGATTCTGCAGATCAGTCGTTAGCTGAAGGGGGGTGGGAATGCTGACCACATGCTGGGGCAAAACCCTAATCTTCCTTAAAAATGTGTCCCAAAATCACAGACTGCAATGCCAACGTCACACGACGCTCTGTGTGGCTTCTTTGGAGGAAACCTCTAATACCCAACGTTGGTTTGCTCTACTCTGAGTTTTGGTTTGTTCGCTCCTAGCACCTACAGCTTGCACACACGCAGGGGCACAGCTCTTTGATTAATAAAGTTTCTCCTCCTGTAACCATGAACCATGCACGAAGATTTTAGCAATTAGAAAAATACCAGTCGTGCATAGAATTAGGGCAATATTTGTATGTATATACAAAACAAGATAGGATTCCGACTTGGGGGATTATAAAGTTCATGGTGTTTTTCAGTTATAGGGAAGGTGTGAGTTTTCCAGAAGGGCAGAGCAAACAAAAGGGAGGAAAGAGGGAGGAAGGCAGAAAACTCATCTAAACAACAGTAAAAACACATCTAAAATACCCGGTATGATGCAGTCATTGATAAAAACGTTTTAATGACATTGTAAAATATTCACTGTTGTTTTTAAGCTGGCTGTGAGTGGCTGGAGATATCCAATATTAATTACAGTCCTGTTCAGTTAGCCCATTTTCCTACAGACATAATTTTGAAAAGCATTTGAATATAGGCAGAGACAGTAACGAGCTTTTGCCTGCCTTTTAATCTAGATCAAATGAACAGTCATGTAGGAATCTGCAGGCACAGGCCAACGGAATATACCAGGGTTTGTGCCACAGACTTTAACAGAGAACAGTATCTGCTATATAGGCTTTTAAAATGAACCTCTGGGACTTTGTAATGAATTGTTTCCCATTTTTAGTCTCACGGAAAGTTTCTTAACTGTTTAATCCAAAGCCCATCAGAATCAATGGAAATCTGTTCACTTCCAACACGGGATTTTGAATAAGGCCCCGAGTAGCCATGAAATAAATGTAGCTCCATAAAAACGAAACATACCTGTGCCCAGAAATCATTTTAAAACTCTTCAAAATTTCATAAGGAATAAAGTTTTGGGGTTTTTTTTCTACAGGATTTTTAAATAATCTTACAGATTTCATAGGCAGAAATGTGATTTCCCACCACATGTCAGAAGCTGGCTTGAAATATCTGTGCAAAGATCTCATTTTCTGTTCTTTTCTGTGAGACAGAATACCCATCTTGCTAGAGAAGACAACAATTCACTGCAGGGGGGTTGGACTAGATGACCTCTAGGGGTCCCTTCCAGCCCAAAACATTCTATGATTCTATGAATTCTGCAGAGATTAATTCTGAGTTCTCTCCTTGCTACAAAACCACCCCAAGTGATCATGTTCGTCTTTTCAAAATGCAGGAAAAATACCTGGCAACCAGCAGGTTTAAACCCATCTCCAGAAGTTCCTGACTCTGTTTCAAAGAGGTTTTAGGGGATTTTACAGCCCCTCGTTTCAAACACAGGGTGCACGGTGGTGCCACCACAAAGCTCCCTCGTGTTGGGAGGCTCAGCTCTTCTTCACCTGATGTAGCGTGGTTCCACTCATCTTCTGTCCTCCCTTCTCTGTTCTTCACCTATATACCTATATGTGTATATATATGCCCAGCTCTGTCTCTATATGCATGTTCTCCTATTTAAATCTGAGAGACATGGCAGTTTATTTTCAGCTTAGTGGAAAAGCAGCCCTTCTTCCTTAATGCCAGCAACAGTGTCTTTTGGGATAGATTCCGGTATCAATCCCCAAAAGACTTGTTCCTTCACTGAAGTAAATTATCGTATTATTATTTCTTCTTCTGTATTTGAGAAGGTGATGAGATCATTTATTGTTTTTAAGGGTTAATAGAGCCTGTCAGGGTCTTTTTCCCTCAGCTGGTTTCACTGCTGCTATAGGATCGGTAACAGCTCCAAGCTACATGATGCTAAATCAGACCACACTTTTCCTGAAGAAAAGAAAAGGAAAAAAAGAAAACTTACCACCAAGCGAAGAAGCAGTTCAGTCTGGTTTAAAGGAAGGGGAGGGAGGGAGGCAGGGGGAACAGGGACTAACTCTGGAGAGAAAATAACAAACTTTAAGTCCCGAGGTCTTTCCTCTATATTGAAAAGGCAGTTTGGAAAGGAAATTAGTAAAAACAAACAGAAGGTGCCAAGGTTTCTTTATCATACCTGGAGTAGGATATGCTAAATTCCACAAGCCCTCGCCCTGGCGCCTGGTGCTGCGCTGGAAAAAATGGTACCCATGGCTCTATAAAATGATCTATTGGGACTTCAAAGTCGTGGCAGCCCCGTGTGGCACAGGATGTGCTCAATTAATTATGTGATTTTTAAATGACAGGGGTTGGGAAAAGTAAAAATAATAAAAAGGGAAGGAAAAAAAAAAAAAAAGAACATGATGAAGAAGAAAAAGGTTTTTAAAGAAAATAATATTAAAAAAAATCAGAGAAGTAAACTGAAAGGCCTTGTTGTCTGTCTGCCAAACAGCAGCAGCAGATAAGGTCCATAGTTGCCGTGGAAACTCAGGCCTGTAGGAGACAGAATCCAGTTTCAGAAACCACAAAATCAACATAAACGTGTGCAAAAATAAAAAGGTTTGTTTGGCAAGTAATAAGTAGAAGGCTACCAATGTATAAACCAGATGAACCGGGGTGACCTTAGCCAACTTTAAGCCATAATAATGACGATGTCCCATGTAGCTTTGGCACCTCCAAAATGAGCAGTAACAAGACGCCATCCGTGCGGCCGACTGTTATCATCTAATTGCAACCCTTTTCCTGCAATACTCAATCCCTCCACCTCCCTCCCCTTTATCCCCCTCTACCTTAAAATAAAAAGGAGTGAGGAAGGAGAAATATTCATTAAAGCAATGTTGGTAATCTCATTTTAAACCTCAAAAGGCTCAGGGTTTCAGAACCGATGCCTTTAATTCAGTCTTGACCTATATATTGTCTGCTAATACTTTCCAAAGTCGTTATGTACAAAAAAGCCATTCTGTTTTCTTGCTCTTTATCGTATATGGCCAGGGAAAGCCAGACCTTAAACCATTTTCACGTCTATGAAGACCATGCAATTATAACCTTTGCAGTTCTCCTGGCATAAAATGTTACAGTACATGGGTGATTATCGTTGCAGAAAACCAGACATCATTGAAAAGACACCAGAGCACCCCTTCTTCTAATACCAACTCCACGGATTTCTGTAGTGAAGATGGCTTTGGGATACTTAGACAACTTTGAAACCAAACTGTATAGGTCTTGGGTTAAGTGGGATGGGCAATACTTTCCCCTGCTTCTATTTTTTTGGAAATTTTTAGCATGTTCTGCCATTCTATGAGACACCTCTGAAAAAAAAAATCCCCAAAAAACCCAACCTCAAAAGCCTTAAGCCAGACAGATTTTCACAAAGCCTGGTCTTGGTACCGGCAAGTGGGACGTAGGCAGGGAGGCTGGAAGGGTCTGCCATGGTTAGACACTCTCCTGGAATTCTGCTCTGCTCCTCCGAAGAACATTTTTTTATCTTAATCCAACCAAACAGCAGAAATATCTGGGAAGCAACTTTAAACAGCATCACCAGCAAGCTGGGAAAGCAGCGGGAGAGACAAACAATTGTACTTGTGGGGTAAAATCTCAATTTTATATTTTATTTCAACCTGTCTGCTGGGAGCCCTTGAGCGTAAGAAGGGATGCATCCACTTTACTTGAAGGGTCCATATCCAAAAGAAACAACAGAATGGATCATGCCGCCGTTGAGTGTTGAATGCCTATTTCTGGTTTAGAAAATAAGACTTTATCTCCTCTATCTGATGATTACCCTGTGTTTCTCGTTCCCATATGTCAAGAACAAGGAGTTGTGTGTTAGCCCGGTGCCCCTTCTGCCTGGCCCAGAGCGCAGCAGTCTGCTGGGGAGCAAAAAGCAAAACAGAGACCCGAGCAGGACTCCCTTAGCACTGCTCCTCATCTTCAGGATAAAGATCTCTTGCTCAGTTGGTGCTCACAGCAGCATGATACAAGCATCGCTTTAGCATTCCCTGAGAATCCTCGGTGTAAAATTCTGTACTGGTGCTGACGAGGACGCTTCTGGGCAATGAACTGGGGTTATTCGCTAAGGATAGCAAAACTTAAAGGCCATTAATCTTAATAGTGCCCTTATTTCTCTATCACTGCATCCTATGATTTATTTCTTTCATCAAACGCCTTGCTTGGATGTTAATCATCCTTATTCAGGAAAAATGCAACGGGCTTCAGTGTTGCTCAGCAAACTTCACCGGAGGTTTTGTCTTGATGAGCACGAAGGGAGAGGCGTTCCTCCGTACACTGCATTGAAAACGGTATTTATGGGCAGGGGAGTTTTTATGAGGCTTTGCAAGGTAAAGGCCTGGTAATCCTCCGCACTTCATGCAGACCACTGCATTTTTGCTTTCGGCTAATATTTTCTTGCTTTCACCAGCGGCATGCGGGCGAAACAGCCAACAGCTTCTTCAAACACTGTCATTCCTCGCTTTTTTCAAGAGCAGAGTTAAACAGCCACATGGACTTTAAATGACTCTAACAAGAAAAAGGCAGAAGGCTGAGGTGGAAGGTGTGGGACTAACATTTTCACAATTTGCATGTCTCCAATACTTCTGCTTTTATTAGCGCTTTCAGCCAACAGCGTAGCAAGCTTGTCCTTCTCTAGCCCTTACTTTGGGAGCTTCAGTTCAGGTTTTACTCCTAAATGGGTTGATTTTCTGCTGTTTTGCAAACTCCAGGGCAGCACGACGGAGAGTTTGGGCATTACAGACGTCTAGGGAAGCCCTGTTACCCTCTCTAAGGTTGTCTTTGTTAGGAAAAAGCCTCACGCTCGAAGCAGAGAGGAGTCGGGAGGGAAGAGATGGGAGGAAAACCTAAGCCAAGAAATATAAGACCATCCCTCATTGTTACAGAAGTAATTTGCACTTTCAGCTAAATTCACTGCAGCTTTTCAGCGGGTTTAAGAGAAAAGCATTTCTGTGTCACTGAGCAAGCTTAATAAGAAGTAGTGACAGCATGGGGTTTTCATGTCTCGCTGCATGGGGACTCCCTGTGCACAATGCGCTTTGACCCCGCGAGCTGCGGGGCCGGGGCTGGGCTTGGCAGGTTTTGCTCTCCTTTGCTTTCACAAGATTCGCTCTGTCAGCGAAATCCAGAGCTAAGGTGGCTCCCTTGCCATCCACGGGCCAGATTTGTCACCTAGCCTCCAATGTCCCCAGCAAATGGAGCGGCGCCAAGTTCCCACACTCTCTGGTCATGCACAGCCCTCCAGAGCAAATATCAGGAAGGTTGTTGGGTTGGTTTTAATTTTTTTTTAATTTTTTTTTTTTTTTTTTCCTCCTTCTCACCTGGGCGCTGCAGGGTTTTCCAAGAGCTGTTCCTCTTTCAGTGCTTTTTGCTTCTGACCCCGCGAGCCCAAGCCTGCAAAATGGGACAAAAAGAAAGAGGTGCGCCCTCGCAGCCACCGGGCAGCTCGTAGGAGCCGAGGGATGACGGCGTAGCAGGCGCGAGGGGCTGAGAATAAAGAGGTCTGTGTTCCCGTCCCAAGGCTGCCAGCAGTTTGCTGCGTGACAGCGAGTGAGTTATTTTGGCCTCTACTTTCCAAAGTGCCCACAAGCTTGGATGCATCATTTTTTTTTTTTTTTTTGCATGGTCCATTCGGCTTACTTGCATTCTAAAGGACCTGGTTCTCAGAAGCTATTATGGCCTGAAGATGTAGCTCACTTCCCTCCGGGCTGCAGAAAGTAGCCCCTCGTTACCCGCAGGCAGACACCGAAAATTAGTGACAACTCCTCTGCCTAGGTACAGAGCTTGGGAAGAGATAATTACTCCTTCTCTCCTGCACATCTGCACCAGGCCAAATATAATGAAGCCCTATATTTTAATGGGCAGTAATGTTTAATATTTGACATTAGGTAAATATACTTTCCTTGCCGCTAGAATAATTTCATACAGATTTAGGGTGGAGCTTTGAAAAGCTGCTGGGTAATGGAGTACAAATTCGACTGCGCTCAAGGCTTACACTGTTTTGAAAGTCCCACCCTTAATCTCTGATCATTATAAACTCTTACCAGCCAGTAAATCTCAACCGCTGTGTTTTCAATAATGGTTATACCAAAAAACCCAACACCTGAGGTCAAATCTTCTGAGGCTCTGGTGGTGTTTCTGAGGACAAGCGGTGATGTCACACGCAGCCCCGTGGGCTCCGCGGCAGGGCTCCGGCGGGGGAGCCGGCGGGGAAAATTTCTATTTATGCAAAAGCCTTGGCAATGCGGAGCAATGGAAAAGGACATAAAGAGCGAAAGTATAGAGCTGAAATGTAAATAGCAGTTTTTATGAAATATGTCTCCGAGTTACTCCATGCCCGACAAAAGTTCTTGAAACATATCTGGATATATTGTAATGTCTTTTTTTTTTTTTTTTTTTAAGTACTTTACCAGTCTATCTATGGCAGTTCAGTGGATGTCAGCAGCAGCGCTGTGTTTAAAATGATAGATATTTTAGAATGAAACTATAAATCTTTCCAGACTTACAATCCACTTCCTTTTAAAAAAATGGGGGTAACGGCAAATGGAAATTTACAATCACAAGGAATCGGGTGGCGGTGGTGGTTGGTCCTGATGCAACAAACGCGCATCTGCTTGCTTGAAGGGGGCGATTCTCCTCGTTGGCCTGAAGTCAGCGAAGGCATCAGTAGGGAATGACCCATGAAATGTGCTTATGGAAGGGATACACTGCTGATCGAGCTGATCCCGTCAAGGAAAAGCGCCTTCAAAATACTGCTTAGTGTCTAGGAACGCTTATCGTTGATTTAAGTGGGACAAGAAAGAATTTAATAAATAGGGCAGACTTTAAAACGTTAGAGACGATGGGGGGTTTTCGAGCATCGACTTGACTTTTCTGAAGGGGTGCTGGGACTGCAGTGGGTTTAAAGGTCTGGGTTTGGTGGGGATCAGAGCGAAAACAAGACCACTGTGCTGCCAACCCAGGGGCAGGCAGACGCACAGAGGTACCGGTGTCCCCCCTCTTCTGCTGATGCTCGCTGCGGTTCCCTGCGGTCCCTCCGATTGCTGCCGAGCACTGGAGCGGGAAAACAAGGCTAAGTCAACCTGGGGCTTAGCTCTGCCAGCCCGAATTTGGGATGGCAGAAAGGGGAGGAAGGGAAGATTGTCTAGAAGCCACACCATTAGTCCCGTACCGAGGCCTGGGTAAAGAAGGCGGGCACGGTGGAGGAAATGCTCGCGCGCCGCTGAGCCAGAGGCTGCGTCTGGTTTGCACGTGGCAAAATGCAATTTTGGTAAGGTAGGGAACTGGCCCCCGAGCTTCACCTACCCTCCCATGGTTCAGAAATAGCATCTGAAGCGTTTTGTAACGTTATGTCAGACACTGAGGGTGGTTTCTGTTCCCAAACAGTGACCTTACTACGAGGTACACCAGCATTTTGTGAGATGTCCCTTCCACTGTTTTTCTGTACGAGATAATAATAATATAATAAATTATCCTGAAGCAGAATAACAGAGCCTCCTTAAATCATAACATTGAGAACCTGAATTGTTTTTCAAAAGAAAATTAAATAGCCCATTATATGATTTATCCTCTTCTGCTACGCGTGCAAGGCATAGCTTATTTTTCCATTCAAATTCAGCTGGCCTCCAAGCACAAGAAAGAAAAATGCTTGCAAACACCACATTTTTTAGGACCGGCTGAGGTGGAATAAACTTCTAGTATCACCTTTTTAGATCTGATAGATATAGCAATGCTGTGCCGTCTCATTTGAGGCCTTTTTCAGGACCGTAACACCAAACAGAGGTGCTTCAGCTTTCATTGCAAGGAACTGCCTGGGCCCCGTGACCTGCGTTTGGTCAATGTATGATTTTCGGGGGGTAGGGAGGTGGTACATTTTCTGCCCAGTCTATCACACGATAACAGTGCTAAGCTTAAAACCAGTCAGTGAAGTAGGCTCTGGTTCTTGCGAGGTTGATTAAGCAAGACAAAATCAATTAGTGTCTGAGAACCTCACAGGTTTCTGTAGGCAAATTGTTCCAATTACCAGCACCCGAGAGCAAATTAGGAGCCAATTAAAAGGAGCAGCTGCGATTTCACTAAGTTACTCTTGTCACTGTCATATACATTCCATTTTAGGCTCATTAAAAGGGCATTTTGTCATTTCAATTTTTCTTTAACAGTGGCATTTTCCTTTTAAAAAAAAAAGTGGAAACACACACTTACTGCATTTGGAAAGATTTCCTAACATTGCGATAGGTGAGGGTACGTGCATGCGTGTATTTATATTGAGTGTGGTTCGGGCAAACCCCCCTGGAGGGGCTGCTGCATGTTCCAAGAGCTGATCTTCATGCACGGAAGTCTCAGGAAAAAACAGACCCCTGTGCCCAACATCAGCTTTCTTGCAAGGTATCTATCAGGAAGAAAAACAAGAAGAGAGAGAAATCCATTATCCATCCACCTTCCTGCCTGAAGCAAAACAATAAAGTCCCATTTATTGGCATACATCCACACAAATCACGTACAAACCGTCCTGGAGAGTCTACCGTTACGAAGCCTTTAGTCGAGGATCTCGGGCGACACTGCAAATATGAATTAATTATGCTTCACTTTAGTTTTGCCGCACAGTCAGATGAAGTGGGGAATTAAGATTTAAATTACTCAGCATCACACAGGAACCAGGAATCCTACCCTGTACTATTTCCTAAGCAAATTCCCCATCCTTAACTCATTCCAATGGAAAGAAAAATTCATGCTATGCAGCCTTGCACCGTCAAGTCCAACTTTCCTCATCTGACTTTTTTCCCTGAACACCATCTGCTGTCACCAACCATTCTGCCCCGAGCTCTGCCTTTCTCCATTCGCATTCCGAAGCCTTTTGGAGATTCTCCATCTTCTGTACCTTCAGTCTCAGGGCACTGGCTAATCCCAACGTGTTTAATGCTTTGGGTGCTGGCTGGTTTCCTTGGGCTTGGAGCTGCTCAGTGGTGAAAGGCTTCATGCCAAGGAGGGAACATTTCTGGTCAGTGGGAGGCAGGATCAGCCCCAAGTGTGGGGAGGAACAAAGCCACTTTTCTTGGAGCTTACCCGTCGATTGATCCACCTCGTCTCTTCACCCAGCCCATATTTTTAGCTGGAGCAGTCCCCACTCGCCGCTGAATCCAAATCCCCTTGTAAGAGCAGAGGCAAATCACATCAGGAGCGGAGCCGAGCACAAATGTCCAGAGCGAGTGGGTTTTTTGGCAAGAGTGGCACTTGCAGTCATACTGAATCACTGCACAAATCCATCTCGTTGGGGGGCGAGGGAAGGAAGACTTGGTGGGGATATGGCACTTGGCACTACCGAGGGCGACGGGAGAGGAGGTGGGAGCTCCTCTCCAGCGCTTAAGGAGACATTTGTTCCCGTGTAAAGGAAAGTGGGAGCTGGGAGAGACCCTCTGGGAAGCGGGAAGGCTGCAGTTGGGAGCAGGAGCGAGGAAAAGATGGGGAGATTTAGGAACACACAGTTCAAGGAGCTGGGATGCCAACTGCATTTGTTCTTGAGCATTTAAAAGGTTAATAGTCTTCTCCGTTAAACACCATGTGTCAGACTGAGAGGTACCACCCAAGGAAAAAAAAAAAAAAAAAAAGGCAAATTAAAAAATAAGCCTCACACCCACTAGTCTTGCAATCAAATCTGCTCCGTCATGCTGAGGGACTGGCGGAGGAGAGGAGAGGGAAGGAAAGCTCCAGCCCTAATAATTCTGATGATTCATCGCTCCGAATTAACAGAGGCCTTTGGGGACAGAAGCAACAGGATCATTCTGCTTCTTTAGGGATAATAACCGCTCCTGGTAAACATGCCTTCCCCTGCCCCTAAATATTCACCTCGCGCAAATAACGTGAGTCATAGATCCCACCCAGCGGCAGGTCACCTTCCTTGAGCACAGCACCTATACCACCCAGCACCAGCCCTCCCCGGGACGGCAGGCAGGCTTTATTTATTTGGACAGAGGAGCCCATCCACACATGCACACTCGCACATAGATCTCTATAAGAAAGACTTTTTTTTTTTTTTTTTTTCCCTTTTTTTTTTCTTTAAGGGAGCACGGAAAGGCACCTTGCCAAATAAACGACACTAAGCGGCGCGTTCCATTTTAGGTGTTGACAGTGTATAATAAATCCCGACCCTACCTAACATTTACAGGAACATTATAAAATAAGTGAAACGGCGTGAGCTGGTTCCCAGGGCAACCAGACAAACACAATAAACAGGCCGCAGAGGCCAGAGTAAGTTACACCATACTCCTGGGTCTCAAATATATCACTTTACATTAGCCCTCTGCTGCTGCTGCTCCTGAAAGCTCTTTGTTTTATTATTATTTGAAAAAAAAAAAAAAAAAAAAAAAGTCTGGTATTTTTTTAGTGCAGATCGGCGTGAAATCGATGAGTTCCT
Source organism: Gorsachius goisagi (assembly GCA_018403395.1). NCBI lineage: Eukaryota > Metazoa > Chordata > Aves > Pelecaniformes > Ardeidae > Gorsachius > Gorsachius goisagi. The sequence continues at coordinate 242,018 of BOSO01010461.1, forward strand.
TTGGTTGCTTGTCTTTATAGGTCTTTTACTGAACATTAAAGCTTCTGTGAAAATAATAATGGCTATTAATAAATCTTTATAAAGAACTGCATCCCCCTCCTGCAGAAGAATATTATTAATAAGGTGTCTAGCAACCTTTGTTGGCCCACTAAAAATGAGTTTCGAGGGGTATTTTTCCTCAACGCAGATACAAGATTAACGGTAAGATATATGGGGTGGCTAAGCCAGCTTTCTTTTGATGCAACAGCCTTCCTCCAGCTTTTCATGTAACCAAACTACAGGTTTGGATCCGGCTGTCACTGATTGTAAAGGACTGTTTTGGACCCAGCTGGGTCGTTGCAGCTTGGGCTCATCAAGTCCCATGGACGATCTGTACAAAATAGTGACATTTAGTTCTCCCGTTCACCAGCCAATACGTTTCTCTTCATACTGGGGGACTGTGCTTATCGATATTTTCAGACGCATCGATATTTTCAGATGCCTTCCCTCCATAAATGATTTTCAGAATACACACTGCCCAAGAACAGGAACGAGGAGCTTCACTGGAGATGGGAGAAGGAAGGTGAAATTCTGAGAGAGGCACAGAAATGGTGACGGGTTTGGGAATGATGTGATAGTTTTGGGAAGAGGACCTTAGAGGTTCCTCAGCTTTGAAGGCCATCCACAACGGATTTATCCACCGATGCATCATCAGTGCTGAATGGACCAGTTTCTGCAGTTTTTCACCAGTCCTGCCCATCCACTACAGTAAACCATGTTGTGCTTAAAACTCTCTTATTGATGCTTACTGAGCCGCCTTTTTGTGGTTTCCGTAATCATTTTGGCTTGCCCTGTTCCAGGATGGGCAAATATGGGGAGGCTCCGTCTCAGAGAATTCTCCTGGTGATTCTACCTGGATATAAACTGGGTGAGTCAAGAGCAGTGTATGGAACATGTGAATCTGGAAATCCTAAATGAAGCGGCGAGCGTCATTCGGTCCATCTGCCTCCCCGTCTCCTGACCTGTCCTTGCCCGAGGAGCAAGTAATAGTGACCAAAGAGAAATTGCTTGAAAAGAAGGGGGTACCAGTTAAGAGCCCCAAATTTTTAAAGGCACTTTAGAAATGACTGGAACCCTTCTTCGTGTATTATCCAAGGTTTTCTGCACAGTAATGACATTTGCAAGCGTGGATACCAGACTGACTTACAAGTGAAGGGTGGGGTAATCACATGCTCCTGGTTTCTTTGCCATATTTAGCTCCGTCCTTTCCAGGCTGGCGCAGCTTTACGGGCTTAGCTCGAGTGGCCCTGCCAAGAAACAAGCTGCTGGCCTGCAGGCACCGGGGTGGATGGCTGCTGAGTGAGAACACATCCACCCGCTCCCGGGAGCGAAGGAGACAGCTTTGTGTGTCACGGCTCTGCGTAAAGGCATACACCACTGGAGGTGGCTTTTTTTTTTTTTTTTATGACCAAATCACCGCCCTATTGATGACTAATTAGAAGGAGTGAGGTCCAGATGGCCAGCTTCTTTAATGAGGCCAATTAAGGATTCAAATGTTTTCGTACAGTGCCCTTTTTCCTAGAAAGACTGAGCAGCGATGGCGGTCCCACTTTCTGCTGCAGACACAGGCCAGCGACGTGACTCTAGAGGGCTTAAAAATCCAACGTGATAAGGAAAATAACAGTGTAGGTTTTCAGCAGGGAGGCTTTGTGTCATGCCTCAGTCTCTAAGATTTATGCCAAAGTCCTGAACACCTTCTCAAAACTAAAAACCTGTTCTTGGTAGGGTTGCCCAGCTTCCCTTTCTCTATTTTATTATTGTTTTCTGCTGCAAGCTCTGCACTCCTGAGTCATGGTCATGAGGAGAAGAGCTGTAACACTGTGAAACAGAATTTCCGACTTCTAACCTGAACAGACACAGTGAGTAGCTCACGAGGTTTCCACCCTTGTTTTGCAGGTTTTCAGTAGGGTGTCTAAGCAACTGGCTTTGGAGTGTTTATTGGAACGGAAGGAGCTTCCTGAGGCTCTGTTGTCGCAAGAGCTCTTTCTGTCTGGCCACCTGAGGTTTGCAGGCCATCCATTCCGACGTTACAATACTACCTGAGGACCTCTTCAGAATTCAGCCTGTTTCTCTTCCCAAGACTCCCATGAAAACACTTGCATTTTACAGATGGGGAACCGGGGAGAAGGAGAACTATTTGTACTGCACAGAATGCAGAAAACCAAGGAAAGACCCCCCATTTCCAAACTCCAGGCTAGTAATCAGCTCCCAGAAAAACCTTCTTGCTACTGCACTTCATGGACATTAAGGAAGAACACAGACCCCAATTCTATCGCGGGTCAGACATCTGCAACCTTCACTCTGATTGAGAAACGCTTACGTCCAACACACACTAATGTGCTTTCGGTAGGGATGCTTGGATGAAAAACTCCCAGACCTGCAGCCACTTCTGCTTCCCAGTGACTTCAGGGATGCAAAATCTGTCTCAGTGCTGAACTGGTCTGCAAGCACGAAATTTAAACATTGGGGCTTCTTTGATAAATGAAACAATCAACCTTTTAATCCTTCTGTTGCCACAACTTTTAATTTTTGCAAAACAGATTTTTGCTTTTAATAATCCGAAGGGACGAATAAGCGTTCCGTTTTAACATTTCCAATAGCCAGAGTAACTCCACCTGATCGTCAGCTTGGTTGCAGGGTAGCTGAGGGCCTGGCTGAGATGTGTCAGGGTCACCGGCTCCTCAGGTGAGCCAGCTCTTTCTCCTGGGGAACGGCAGCAGCGGAATGCCACGCATTCCAAAAATCTCTAAGGGCTACTTGGAAACGTACACGTCTGAGTGCGCTGGACTGGCTCAACCACAGACATGATGAGGTTTGCGGTGTGTCTGAGTGTAACAATAGCAACCCAAGCCTATATGAGGTTTCCCGGACGTGTAAGGCTAATATAGATTACATATGGTCCATTAAATACACTGCGAACTCCAGGAAAGCTGAACTGGAGTTGTTGTAGGGCAGTTCGCTCCACTAATGTCAGTGTTGCCAGGACGCACGACTGTGGGGTGTTATATATTTTTCACTATTATCAGACACACAGTACGTAGGAAACTTTACCCTTCACGTGGTCGCCCACTCACCCCTGTTCCAGGGGTCCTGATAAGGACCATGCAGTGACCATCGCTGTCTCAGGCAGAAGAGAGGGAATCCAGTGCTTCTTGTGATAAGAGATCTGGGTTGCTTCTGCCAACAAAGCCGGCAGAGATAACAGGCTTTAGAAAAGTTGGTGCTCTGAGAAGCTGGAGGCAGAAAGAACTTCTGAAGCCCCTGGTAGCTAAAATTGTCCACGTGTTTGAGAAGTGATGGACCGAGGAGCTACTGGAAACGTTGCTGTAGTTTTCACAATGTTATCGGGCAAGAAATATCTGGGACAATGAACCTTTTTCCCAAATTCCTTAACAAACAAAATGCATAGAAAGACAGATATGCCTGGAGAGAAACCCTCGGCTCGGACAGTGAAGGGGAGTCCAAATGCTCTACCTGGTGGGAATACAGAGGCACTTGCTTTCATTTAGATTAGGAAAAACTGAATGAAGCTACACATTTCTTTGCTGAGTTGAGAAGTTCCTGCAAAACATGTGCCTAGCAAATGGGCAAACTGAAGCTCCTTACGGCAATGTCTGAACAGCTTGTGCTTCTGGCAAGACAGCGGCTAATGGGTGGTTACAGGGTGAGTCTGACGGAGAGCAAAGAAACACGCTGCCCACTGGCCCGGTGGGTGCGTGAGCAGATGGAGGCTTGAAGAACGCACAAGGCCATTTGAGGGCAGAAAAGTCTCCTGGGAATTTCTGACGTATTTTGGGGATAAGCCGAGGCAAACAGAAAAAGGACTTAAAACACTAATAGTGGGCAGAGTAGAGACAGCCTCAAAACCCAGGGGTTGAGCTCCCTTTGTAGTTATTTGTGGTGCTGGGTAGGGTTTCACTCGTGGTTTTTATTCTTTCCCTCATCCTTAAAAAATGTGACGAATTCAAGAAGCTTTCTGACTGCCAACCAGGTCCAGCATTGCAAAACCAGCCGACCCTCCCCATTTGCACAGTCCGAACTGGGAGCTTCCAGGCTGGGAATGCGAAGCACATCAGGGTTACCCAGCTGGTCTTCAAAGGCTGTGTCACAGCACACGGTTTTCCAGATTTGTCATTATTTCACAGCAATCAGCCCGTTTTTTGCAGTCTGAAGAAAAAGTTTCTTTCTGCCATTCATATAGGCTGTCCATAGCGGGAGTCTGATGGCACCGGGTGGAAAGCGAGCAGAGCTGATTTACTAATTTATTTTTGTTCTTCCCTGAAATCTTAGTCCACGTTTATCTCCTCCAACTGCCCCTCCTGTGTCGATGCTTTTGCCCCAAAGCACAGTACTCCCAAAGCTTAGCCCCTCACCCAGTCTCCATAATAAGTCTCCAATAGCTCCTGTTGCCTTTTGCTTTACGCTGCGGAGATGCCAACGCTGGCCGGGCTGCCAGGTCACCTCACCGGGTCTCTGCAGCAAGCACAGGCTTCACGAGCTTCCAGGCAGATGAAGGGCATGATTGTGCTATAAACCATACGTCAAATGATCATCTGTAGCTGTATTAACCAGCAAGGAATGTATTTCTAAATCTTACGGGAAAGTTTCTGGCCTTCAGTCTAAACACGTGATTTACCCTGTTTCAGGTTTAGGAAACAGCTTAATTTCCTTTAGAAGTCGCCTATCAGTCCTAGCCGAGATGGTCTCATCCTGCCCACGGGATGTAGGCACAACGGCCCAGAGGACAGCACTGCCTTCGCTCCCCTGCTCCCCGGTGCCAGTACCCTGGGCAGGTACCACTGACACCTTCTCAGGGATGGGGATTGGACCCCATGGCTTTGGATTCATCATGGGTCACCCTAAACGCCTTTCCCCTACAGCCACCGCACCTACTGAGGAGTGATGGAAATGTTACCAAATTCCAGTGCAAACTGCCCTTATTTTGGTCAGGTGCTCCATGTTTTTCCCTATGTTAATGCATAAAGGACGACTCAACATGCTACATAGAAAAAGTCACTTTCTGTCCACCCGTATTAATGTCTCGGGTGAAAATAAAAGCTGTTTCCAGAGGCATCTTTGCTCCCATAATTCACTAAAACAGATCTGAGGCTCCGAGCTCCCCGTAGCCATTTGCAGAGTGCTGTTTACCAACCCTACCAAGCCACACCACCACCCCGGTGTCCTCTGAGCTATCGCTCTGTATGTGTGGGCAGGTTATAAGCATCTCTTCGGTCCCTATTTCAGGACCCCCTTCCAGCACCGAGCCAGCTAGCTGGGCCATTTCCCTCAGCACGCTCCTGGCAGCTCCACCATCCTGCTCCGAGAGCTCCTGGGCCACGATGACTTTTTGGATGTTCTCTCTCAGATTACCTTCTAGCCATACCTGGTCCAGATACTCCGAGTTTGTGGTTTTAATCTGCTCTTAGAATCATAGAATCGTCTAGGTGGGAAAAGCCCTTTAAGATCATCAAGCCCAAACGTTAACCTAACCCTGCCATCCCACCACTAAACCCTGGCCCTAAGCACCTCACCTGCCCTTCTTTTAAATACCCCCAGGGATGGGGACTCCACCACCTCCCTGGNNCCTAAACCTGCCCTGGCGCAACTTCAGACCATTCCCCCTTGTCCCACCACCCGTTACCAGGGAGAAGAGGTCGACACACACACCCCCCCCCGGCTCCCCCCTCCTCTCAGGCAGTTGTAGAGGGCGATAAAGGCTCCCCTCAGCCTCCTCTTCTCCAGACCAAACATCCCCAGGTCCCTCAGCAGCTCTTCGTAAGCCTTGTGCTGAGCCTGGCTCTGAAGCATCAAGCAGATCATTCCCCGCAGTATCGCTTTTCTAGCAAGGACACGCGTTGTGGAACAACTCAGCCCCCCCCCCCCGCCCCCACCTGCTGCTGGACCTGCTTCAGTTTGTCAGCCACGTTCTTCCCCTTTACAACGAGCAAAAATCTATAACCCTCCACGCGCACCTGCACCTCGCGGGCACCTGAAAAGACAAAGCGTCTCTCCTGTGACTTCCATCTGGTTGGAGTCCGACAAAGGGATGTCTAAAGGCTTTTCTTTCTGCAAAATTAAACACATGATGCAATAGCTCTCCAGTAACTGACTCTGAAAAGCATCCATAGAACAAGCTTGTTTCCAGTTTCCTTATCACCGTCGCGTGCGTGTGCTATATAACAGAGGTGTTTGCCAGCAGCAACCCAATAGACTCAAATATAACTTCCTTAAGAACTTCCTTAAGCACACGGGCCCAAAATCTTCCCTGATACAGCTGCTCTGCCTTCCCGCTGCTGAAATCAATAGTCTTGCCACCTGGTTAAATTTGAACTATCTTTTCTGTTTGTTCATTTAGTGAAAAGCATAGGGTATTGAGCGAGTCTTTTCTGAAAAGCCCATTGCAAATCCATCCTAATCTTCCATGAGACACCTCATTGTTCTCCTGATCAGGTCCACCGACTCCTGGCTTTGCTGTCCCCCGAGTTTCGGGGCTGGCTCTGCGGTACCGCAAAGGCGGACGTCACAGGGGTAGGTCTGGAGTTAGTGCCACGTGAAGTAGCGCTAGAAAAGCCAAATCTTACGACATGTGTTTTCAAGATCAGTCAGCCTGGTCGGAAGTGTTATATTGTACCATAAAGTAGAAACAAGCTATAAAAATAGTCAGAATCTCCATGAAATCTGAAATCTATCTCTACGGTGTCGCGCAGCATGTGAAGTAGCGATGATGTGGGCTCTGAGCAGGCTCCAGACACAGATACTGGGACCCGGCAGCACCTACAAGAATGCTGTTAATTCCCTTGGTCGTGCTTATTTTAAGCTTGGCTTTAGTTAGCTCTTAGCTTTCATCTGCGTACCATGCTCCTGCTGCACAGTCTTTACGCAGGCTGTAAGAGCAGCAGTAGGAAGCTCTTTCAGCTTTTGGGCAGCCTTCATCGTGGCAGAGCGATCATCATCGTGCTGCTCGTTGGAAGTGCTGGCGAGACCGGAGAGCGGGGTGTCAATGGGACGTCAACGGGGGGTCCCCTCCTTATTGAAGACCGCTGGGAAAATTAAAAACCCAAAAAGGGATTTCCGAGTTAGCAATAGAATAAATCAATCAGGGACGCGGGGAGGGGGGGGAAGGTCGGTGAAAACTTGTTTGAAATGAGGATGGGACCCTGACTGAGATGCTGTGATCAGCTACAGACCCTTCCTTTGGCTTTGGGAGTTCTTTTGTTACCTGAAATCAAAACTTTATGAAAAGAAGGATCGATTCTGAGCAACTTCTAATAAAGCCATTTGGAGAAGGAGTTGAAGGGGGGGGGGGGGGGGACTGAAATGAANNCCCCCCCCCCCACTGAAATGACTGAAAGAGCCCATATTAATAATTTCCAAAGTATGACAAAAAAGTCAATGATTTCTTAGTTTGAAAGGTAAATTGACAATTGGGTCATTCCTCTCACCCTCTGCAGGTTTTGGAAATGCTGCGTAGACAGAGAAGGCTCCATAGTTGGCAGAAACACATCATCTGTTATCAGGTCTGAGACGATATCCAAGTGAAAAGCTCTCCAAAGCATGATATTGCCATGCCAGATGCTTCAGAGGGAAGGGGAAGGTGAGCCCCTTGGCATGAAGGTGCGGATTACGTGGCCTCTGCAAGGCTCTTCCTTTGCCAGGACAAAACAAAAAGAGAGTGGCTTTTACACTTCGTGGCTAAAAATCATCTTGGTTCCACTGAAATTGGATAAAATATGCTGATTTACAGTAGCGGAGGATCTCGTTCCGCAATTTTTCATACCGCCAGTAGATTAAAGTTTTTCTCCGCTAAGCAAATCCTTCCTTCTTATACAAAGGGAATATATAGGCCAGAAGTTTCAAATCCTCTCAGTTCACAATAATTTTAATCAGAATTTGACATTCAAATCCCTTAGGCAGCTTTAGAAATTGCGAAGCAGTTGCACCACTGGAGCCCTAATTAAAAGCTCAGTTACCCAAGCGGAAATCAGAGCCCTGGTTCTGTGACAGCACTCCTAGAGCACAGTTTGTTTTACAAACCTGCCGAAGCCTAATTGCATCGACTGTGCAACGGAATACATGATCCATTTGCTAGCAATATTTCCAACAAATGTCAGAGAGGTTTGTTTTTTTTATAGAAGGAAAACTTCGGCCTCCGTTTTGAACAATAAAATCTGTTCTAGCAAGTTTCCCTGTCGCCAAATTAATGCTGAGCGTGCTTTGCTTTGCTGCTCTGTTTTGCTTTTATGTGTCTAAGTTTCCTAAAAAAAAAAAAAAAAAGGGGAGGTGGGGAGAGCAAGGAGGGAACATGGGTTTTTTTTCAATAAAGTGATGGCTCCTAATGATAAATAGAAATGAAGAATCTGTTCTCTGGGGGTGCCACGGAAGATCAAGATGTTCCTACAGATTTTTAACAGTGTAAGAGAGGGGAAAATGATCAAATTCCATCTAGTTCCATGAAAAATATTTAAAATCGAGTCAATGAGTAAATGAATACTTCATTAGACTACCCTGAAGTGTGTTATATAGAACTAATTTAAGGAAAAATCAGAGCTAAGGAAAAGTCTGAGCTAATTATTGATCCCATAGCTCACACCCTCTTCAGCACTCGTCCTTGGCTCCCTTCCCACTACCTGACCAGGATGGGTCTTTGAAAGAAACATGGGGTTTTCAGAAAATTAAAACATCCCATTAAAATGCCTTGTTTTCTGGAGAAAATCAGATTTTTATTTAAATAAAAAAATATGATGGAAAACATGAAAGGTTTTTGTCTTTCTACCGAAAGCTAAAACATTTCATCAAAAGCCTAGAAGGGTCCTGTTCAGAACGATCATCTCAGTGTTTCGTGGAGGGGTATTTCAGCTGCCTCCTGTTTCGTCGGTCGGTGGCTGTCCGGGCGCTCGTCCCCTCCTGGATGTCCCATTCCTCTCCAGTGAGGTGGGAGGCTGGGGCTCCCTGGCAGAGCTCCATTGAGATAAGGTGAGCTGGCCCAGGGAGGAAAATTGTGCTTTAATTCACCCAAATTGCAGCCCCCACAAACTGGAAAATACTGACCTTTAGCTTTTGTCAAGAAGTTCAAATTTCATCAGGTTTAGTTCAGCCAATTAAATAAAGTGCCTTTTATTTCCCCTTCTCTGCCTCCCACCAAATCTTCGGTCATTCGGAGCCTCGGGAACGTTTTACAGGAGGGAATGGCACAGAGCTGGACTTGGGCTGTGTCTTGTGTTTGAGAATTTATGACTAAATTAGCATTACAAATGGAAACTGTCCTTGCAGGCTCCTTTAAATGAACCTTTGCATGGACTTGCAGTATAGCAAAGTCAGCACATCGGGCTGGAAAAAATGCCCTCATTTCTCATCTACTTTTTGCTCATACAACATTATTTTCATTTTCACTGGAGTTTCTATGTCACGTAAATAATCCCCTGCGCATTCTGTAAACAATCCACCGCGCATTCTGCAGCTTTGACGCTTTTTTAGTCTGCGCTTCTTGTAAACAAGCTATTTTGGGGGGATCCTTGAACTTTTCTTCATTTCTACTGAATTTAGTGTTTTTCATCGAATCATAGAATGGTTTGGGTGGGAAGGGACCCCTAGAG
>BOSO01010462.1:0-20814 GCA_018403395.1 Gorsachius goisagi
GGCTCTGAGCAACCTGATCTGGTTAAGGGTGTCCCTGCTCACTGCAGGGGGGTCAGGCTAGATGGCCTCTAGGGGTCCCTTCCAACCCAAAGCATTCCGTGATTCTACGATTTGCAGCCCCAGTGCTGCCTCTAGTCCCTGCAGTACAGCTTCTACTGGACAACAAGATAAAATAGCAGCAAAACCAAAAATCATGATTCATTAATTCCATGAAAATATCTGCCTTGCCTGAGACCTACCTCCTGTGTGACAGAGGAAGTCCAGCCTGTACCCTGCTCACACCCACGCTTTGGGAGAACATCTTTTTTCCACACCACGTACCCACCTTAGACAAGCTGGATGACACAAACTGCCTCTGTTCCAAGAAATGTTTAAAACCCCAGTCATGCACCACCATGTCACTAGCAAAGAGGAGAAGGGTGAGATGGGATTTCACTCAACTAATTTTTAAACAGTTCTCAGTTTAGGTAAAAAGCACAGTACAAACTTCAAAGAATTACCTAAAATGTTACAATTATACGGAGCCACCTCAGGCAAAGCTTTCCGAAGCAGCAGAGACGACTGTCCCATACTAGAGACAGGAACCCAGCCATCACGACAGCGCTTTGCCACTGTTATTTAGAAGGACAGAGTTGAGACCAAAGACACAGAATCAGCAACTCCAAACTCAAGTTCAACGAAGTCAGACAATTCAAATGCCTGCAAGGAAATAAGCAATAAAATGGGGGAGGGGGGGGCAAAAAAAGGTATTTGAAACAGTAAATATGCACTCACAAAACTCACTGCCAATAACAGTAGTATTTCAAACTGCAAATCTGCAAGACAATGGCTATGGATTGACAACAGCTTTTAGCCATCAGACATCGAGTCCGGTCAAGCAAGAGCATTAGTGCACAAAAAGCCAATAAGCATACATAATGAGAGACCCCAATAAATGTAATCCATTCCCACTTCCAAAAATTAAAGGCATAGTAGCATTAAGATATATTTAAAACACAAAAGATAAACAAGGATACTCTTAAAAAAACTTTGACAGGATCTGATTTATTTATTTATTTATTTGTTTATTGATATATTTTTAAAGGAAAGCGGAACAAAATGCTCTGCCTAAATCCCGACTGCAGAAAGGCCCTCTGACACAAGCTGAAGCTCACCACACTTAGGGTCTGATGGACAACTGGGAGAAATTTATTACCAGAACAGACCCAGATCTTCACGGAACTGGGATTCTTGAGACGTACAAACCTTGAGCCTACCCCTGGGACAAACCATCTTCCAAAGTTCTCCAATGTAAACACAGGGAAACACAACTACTATGCACCATGAGCAGAGACACAGAAACCCAAGACGGGGTAATCTGTAACTCTCCTGCAATGAGGGAGAGAACTTTCAGCAGGATGGAGGAGCTCACCAACATTGCACCTGGTTTGGGCACTCTACGCTATCCTCATCCAGACTTCCACTTTCTTCTCAGATGGTTAATAACAGTCGGTCATCTGTAAAAGCTCAAACAAAAGACGCAAGAGGAGCAGATTTTTTTTGCAGGCATTTACTTTATCCAAACATCAGTGAAGATACTCACTGCTTTACAACGTAGATGGGGGGGGGGGGGGGGGCGGGGTGTGGAAATGGGAAACACCAGACCATGTAGTACCTTAATGCACAGGAAATACAGTTAGTTAGCACTGAGACTCAGCTCATAAACCCCACTGAAAGCCTTGGCACAGTGTCATTTCTTTAAGACACAGCACGTTCACATCACCCTAAAATGCAAATACAGCTTGCTGACACCTGATTTCCAATTGAATTTTGTTTCCAGCTACAAAGAAAAAAATGCAACTGGGAAGCAGGGGGTTTTTTGGCAATAATTTATATATGCACGTACACATATTTGTATGTGTGTCTATATATAGTCCAAATCCCATTTTATTTTGTAGTTCTGGCATAAAGACTTCAGCCAGCTGTATTCTTGACAATTTACTTACTAGCAGAATTGGGGGGGGGTAATTAAAAATAAATAAATAAATAAAACACATACATACAAAATGACCAAGTATTAACCAGAAGTGGGAAATCTACCCATGGTGTTAAACCATTAAAACATTTCATTTGCAGTCTCTAGCATTAAGTGTGATGATAGAAAAAGCTAGGAATTAATGAACCATTCTATCCTTGAGATTAGGTTAGTCCCCATAAATGGCAAGCAGTTGATTTCAGAATATGTGAGAATAAATCTTATCAAAGCGTAGCACTAGCTAGTGTTTTAATAAGCTCTTACTCTCGGATGGGGCTCCTGATGCATCCTATGCGTGAAGCAGGAGAATGGCATCACTTCTTGCAGATACCACCCAAGCCTCTTCTTTCCAAACAAGATCTATATTGCGCTCTCAAATCGTATAGAAAGAATGCAACAGCAGCAATGTGATTTACACGGCCACAACTAAAACCAATTCAGCATACCCAACCAGTATACAGATTAAAATACAAAGGAACCATCTATTAATTAGATCTTTCTGCCTCTCATTTCCACAAAATACTCCCTATGAACCCTTGCCACATGCTAGCAGTCGAAGTCAGTCAAAAAGAAGCAAGACTCGGAACAAACCCACCTAACATAACTGTGTCTAAAAGCTGTAGATCTGTATTTTTCTTTTTAAGTGTCATACAGGTTATCTTTAATTGCTTAAAATGGAAACTACCAGAAGAGCAACTTTATTAGTCTTTCCCTTACTGCAAGGGAAAAGTCAGATATTATTGTAGAGTGTTGCTTTTAATATCACAACAGAAATTGCAAAAATTAAAGTTGGTTAAAAACATGAATTTCATTAAAGCTATTTTTCATGAAGGAAAAGAGAAGAATCAAAATTTGAATTTCTGAAGCAGATCCTAGCAGAAGCTGTGACTGACAGGTGAATGCAAGCCCAGCAGAAGCACGGGTAAGAGGATTTGGAAGAGAACCATAGAAGAAAGCCTGCCCAAAGGAGAGCTCTAAATGTTAGAAACAGAACCTGTCATTTAGCCGCTACAAAAATAAAACCTAATACAGCCAAGTAACCTGCTCTGTGAACTCTGCACAAGCTAAATAGTTGGCTGCCGGTCCAAGAACACGGCAATCCAGTTGCAGTCTATAAATGCAAACCCAAATCCAGCTGAGTTTGCAGCTTGGCCAGTCTCAAACTACCAGCAGTAGGCAAGGATGAGAGCCAAAGGTAAAGCCAGCAGCCAGCCCTCGTATAAAAATACCTGTGTATGGTCTAAATGAGCTGTATCCCTGAGCAGCACCCTCCCCCAGGACTGAAACAGTGCTCAGTATCAGCAGGTAGAAGAAAGCACTTAAAATACTCAGAGAAAATTTAAGACGGACAAGGTTTATGGTGCTTGTTATGTAAGCAAACCATACATGCTAAAATTGCTTAAAAATCATTAGGAAATTAAGACAACCTGTGCTGAGCCCTTAACCCACTATACCTGTTCATTTAAAATGTTATTAAATGCAGTGCACGTCTGATGTCAGCCAGCCCATCTTTTCAAAGTGCTTGATTTTCTAAATATTTATAATTACACTTTTCAGAAATGCTAAATCGGGTTTTTACAGCAGCATGGTCTTTTCGTATTTTTATTTTCATTCACCTAATGATTTAGTAAAATTACAGTTTTTCAAAAATCAGGTAGGAGTTGTAAGAGAAGTTGTATGACCTCCTCCAATTTCTGAAAGCTAGTTTTGAAAGAAATCTATTCATCAAACAAGGCATTGTACAAAACACACACTAACCAAGAAAAACAAATGTGCCACCTCCCACAGAGCTTAGAATCCAAAACATTATTATAACAAACTTAAGTTTTTCAGAAGAATCTTAACACACTGGGTAATTTTTCCTCCATGAGGGCAGACTGCCTGTAGCCATCCTACATCAGAGAGGCGCATGTGAAGAGCTTTGCAATATTATAAACCACTTTCAAATAACGGGTAGGATGAAAAAGACTACAGAAAACCAAAATTGGTGTTTTCATTATCCCAGGTTTCATCCATTACCCAGCTCTTCTTTGTTTCAAATTCTCAGCAAGCCCTTAAGTTTCTAGAGAACCTGAAGGATCATTTTCCAAAAACACAAATGCATCAGGTGAAGGTATACTAGCTTTGAACTTAATTCATACTAAATATTGTCAAGCGCACTACTAGGACCTATGCAACCAGCATTCTTCAAGTTCTATTAATGCCGCCAGACAAAGAAATACCCTAATTTGCTCATTTATTTTCTGGGAAATGACACACCAACTCTCTCTCAGCTCTCCCTCTGGGAACAAGGACTGATGTCATGCAGATCAGCTCCTCAGGTAGCAGGAGAAGCCAATCCACTCCCAGCTAGAGACTAATACCTTTCCAATTGTAACATTTATATATGTATTTATTCTCGTTGATATCAGCATCAATGATTAAAACTGGCGCTGCCTTTATGTGCCTCCCGCTTTGCTGGATTTTTAACTGGTGAGCTGAAATTTCTCATGATATTATGTTCAGACTTAAATGACAAATTCCTTCCATTTTTGTTTTTTAACAGACATGCTGAGGGAAACTGAACAACACTTTATATGACATGAAATTTCTTTTGGGGCAATGTTTTCTTTTGAGAATTTTAGATACTGCCTTTTCACCTCAGGGACCCGAAGCCCAGCAGAGAGGGCTCTGTACTAGAGATTGGGTAGGCTTTCCAGAGAGCTCAGAAACCCTACACAGCAACGACTGACAGACCAGACAGACCTCTCAAAGATCTTAACTTGCACTCATCTCTTAAAGCTCCGATGGAGTTCAAAACCAAGTATTTTTCCAGAGTCCATTCATTTTGTTGATGCTTTTGAGAAGCGTGTCCACGGACCCACCATCCACAGACAAACCTGTTGAGGGAGCCCAAGCTTGGAATGGGTCACCCGTTCCCATCAGCCTGGGACTACAGGGATAAAGACAGAAAGTGTCATCTTCAGCGGTGGTTAACAGATCAGGAGCTAAAAGGGACATGAGGGTATGGGGTTTAATAAGGCCAAGCGCCGGGTCCTGCACTGGGGTCACAACAACAACCCCATACAATGCTACAGGCTTGGGGAAGAGTGGCTGGACACACTATATACAGTAATATATACATACACACACACATAGTAATTAAGGAATGCTTGTAACACATGCATTCAGTGCAGCCTGACAACTGCCTTGTTCTAAGGCAAGTTTGTCTTTACTCCCTTTGTAAAATTTTGCATGCACAATAAACACAGCACAATGGTCTGAATTCACCCCTTGTTTCTAAATAGCAGCTAAATTAAAAAACAATTGAGAGAAGAGGAAAAAAAAAAAAAAAGACCAAAATTGAAACAGAAAAGACACTTTCCTCCCAGAGACCTGTGATAAAGGCAGAATCTGCCTTTGTAAGGGTGATTGATAAAGGCAGAAAGTACAACCGACACAACAGGCCAGCGGCTGGGGGACATAGCACACTCAGCTGTACCAGGAGCAGCAGAACCAGACCAGTTTGCTTCCCCACTGATGAAGTCCCCTCCTCAAATCCCGCACACTCCCCTCTGCCCCTTTCCCCACTACTGACACTTGTACACCCTATCACACCCAAAGCTCACCTCCACGTCCCTTTTTAACAGCCCCCGGGGCAAGCTAGTGCGTGCTGTGGCCAGTTCAGAGCTATGTACATGCTGACTGCTAGCCCACGTGCGCCAGTCATCAGCCCACCAAATAAAACATGGCTTATGTATGTATATTTGTTTTAATGACTACCTTAATGATGCATTAATTTGTACCTATCTGCTCTACTCAGCCTCCACTACATATGAGATTTGTTGGAACTTCTCTATGAGGTTTCCACCTCCCTCCCAAAGCATGGTTGAATAGGAGGCTCATGGTTTTAAAAATTTGGCTCCCAGTTAAGCCAATACCTAGCTTCAACCCCCTGTGGTGATGCGAGGTCACTGCCAGTGGACACTGCTATTTTTTGGGACCAAGCCATTAAAATCCCGTCCTTCTGGGGCACACCACCTTGACGTGTCCAAGAGCGCTCGTGATAAACGCACCTCCAAGAGCACATATGCTTACAAAGCACCAATTTGTGAAACCCACTTGAACGATACCCATTCTTCTGAGAGACGTGTTCTGGTACATTGTGGTCTTCAGGCTCAGAGCCCCGAAAAAACCATGCAGAATCTGATGACACCTGGAACATAGCTGGTACCACAATTTCTCCGGAGAACCTCTATGTGTTTATTTATTTCCCAGAACAAATGTCCCTGTTCATGCACTTGGTACAAGTTTCTTTTGTGAGCAAAGCCTCTGCTCCAGGTACTTCGGGAAAATGAATATGAAACAGATTTTTCTTTCTCAAACCTGTAATGTTTCACGCATTGCCTGTTTTATTCAGAAGCTCCCGTTCTACTTCAATTACATCCTCCTGAAGCAGAGCGGAGAGTAATGCCGGGCTCCTTTGTGGGTCCTAAGGGGAAATATTTAGTAAAAGGACTCTTTATCAGCTCCTGCTCATTTTGGATGTCAAGAATTTTAATTACATTTTTGGCCTTTATCAGAAAGGGGTTTTTTTTTGTATTAGATAACTCTTTCTCCTTGAAAGGATAAAAGCAAGAACACCTGGATTCGTTCGTGGCAGTTTTCTTTGTAAATATTTGTTGAATTCCTTCTCTTCCTGGAAGAGGAGGTTGGCTGCTATTCCTTACCATGTAGGAAAAAAAAAAAAAAGGATAGACAGTAGAATGTCTACCAGTTGACCTGATTCTCTATGATATCCCTTCAATACAGAGAAAAATCAGCTTCTAGCCACTCTGTGGGAACTAGCTTCTCCGGCAACTTTTTCATTATTAATAACACATATTATTACAGTTGCTACTTACTCCCAACATAGGACTACTGTAAGTATTCATTTCTTTGCCAGATCTTAACTGGACTGAAATCTGTGCTCTAATTATTTGCCTCTGGGTGATTGTTGCTCCTACGGTTCTTGTTTCAACCAAATGGGTCAGGTAATTGGAAGGGTTTTATCAACCTTGAAATACAAGTGAATACACCTGAAGTCATATTTTCCAAAATATCCAATGCCTTTTCTTTAAAACGTCCTCCCATTTACAAGCTTCAGAGTAAGGACTTCAAATTTGTATCACGCGCGTGTCATGGAAAACTACTCAAATTTAACTACAGTACAAAACCAATCACAAAACAAGGTATTTGCACATGCTCATTAGAAAGAATTTAGCACATTAATTTCTTAGATTTCTAATGCATGCCCCTAAGAAAGTATTAGCCCTGATCTCATTAAGCATGCCATATTCCAAGGCTACAAGGTCAAAACTGGACTTTTCCTGCATGGATCGCTGCCAAAAGCTTTACAGTCAGATACAGAAGGCACAGGTGTTAGAACACATACGATACTGCAATCCTTATGACCACCACCAGCAGCTAAACAGCAAACATGAAGAACAGAAGAGAACAACTGTCAGACCAGTGTCAGGAAAAAATTATTTGCCAGGCATGGACTGAAATGAAGCATAAGGCTGGAAAGGAAACTTGTAAGACTAGGGATTACAGGACTAAGGGGTCTAAAACTGTTCTACGAGTAGACAAGGTGTTAGGCAGAGAAAGCAGCCTGTAACTCGCTGCAGAAGGCGACCTGGACTGCAAGCCAGAGACAGTGACTTCCTCCAGCAAGAAAGCTCAAGGTTTAACTATTGTATTGGCATCACGGGAAATTGAGAACAAGGATACCTAATATTTGGGTAAAACAACAAGAACTTGGATAAATTCAGAACTGGACTGCAATGAGCATCTGCATGAAGCTGGGAGCCCAGCGCTGACCATGCCTGCCCACCAACTCCGAC
Organism: Gorsachius goisagi; assembly: GCA_018403395.1. Lineage (NCBI taxonomy): Eukaryota > Metazoa > Chordata > Aves > Pelecaniformes > Ardeidae > Gorsachius > Gorsachius goisagi. The sequence goes on from BOSO01010462.1 coordinate 7,879, forward strand.
ACAGTCCTGCTCAGCCTGTGCCCAGGGCATCTTGTAATTGTTTCACAGACCATTCCACAGTGATTTATGGACCAGCACTGATTCATGAACCACAGGCGGAATAACATTAGCCAAAATGACCTTTTCAGTCCCTTTTTGGCACTGTTCCTCTTGTAGATGCAGCAGTTTGCCCATACGCTCAGTTATTGTACTGGTGGGGAAAGAAGTCGTAAATTATGCCCAGATAACAACAAGCATACATCTTACTTAGTCTTCACCATCATTACAGTACAACGTATTTATGTCTAAAGAGGTAACTCAGTAAAATAAGAAACGACAAGGGTAAAAGATGGCAGAAAACGGGAAAAAAAGAAAGATAACGCAGACAGAGAAAGAATGAAGAAGGAGAACAGGTGAGGTGGAAGAGGGGGAACAGTTCAAAGAGCCTTTGCTGTTAGGGAGCGGAATGGAGAAAGTAGGGAAAAGCCCTGGGATGACAAATCACATGCATAGAATCTCAAGTGTAAAAAGCTTTCCAACATCTCAAGTAAATCAACAGTTGAAATCATTCGGGAAGCCTTGTAGCTGTTGCTGGGAATTCCTCCTGATGCTGGGTGCAAACTACAACGATCAGTGCCCGTTTAAGTTGCTGAAAGAGAGAGCTCGCTGCCCAGGCCTGCCGGGCTTGCTCCTTCATGCCACAACCAGGCCAGAGAGAAAGCCAGCTGCAGAGTAAAATCAAAATACATGCAAGCTACTATACTGATTTTTTTTATTCATTTTCATAAATAATTACAAAAATTTTTAAACTTTTAATGCATGGCTGCCACAGTACTTCCACGCCGCTGCTCCAAAGCAATGCATGGACCAGGAACACTGCCAGAGCAGCTCAGTTCTGTCCGCTATCGAACATAATTAACCTCCAATTAAAGACAAGACAAAAAATTGGCTTTGCAAAAGCTGCGCACGCTTTTGCTGCCACCGCTCACAAGGCACATGGATGGCTCGCAGCCTGACAACCAGGTCAGTTTATAGCCCTCCTCTAGAAGTCAATTCAAGGCACATCAAATCACCTCACCCACCTCCAACGAGACGACTGCAGATAATACCAAGCAGACAATTCCAACTATTCCAATTTCTAGAATAGCAGTGGTCTTTTATACTTGGTCTTCTTCCTAGAAGTTACCTCTCTCATCATTAATGGCATATACTTTTCTGATATGATCAGATGGCATTTTTCTTCATTACATTCTCCCTACAGTGACACTGAACTTACAGTTCTGGGTTCAAACAGTAAGTCCACGTCTTGCCAGTGATATTAACTTTATTTATTACTGATGTTTACAGTTAGAGTTAAAAGTTTTCCAACAAATTACTGATTTCTCAAATGTTTCAAGGAAAAAAACCCCATAACCTCAACATACAGAATGTATTCTAAAAAAACCCCTATATATGGATTCTGATCATTCCCATGTTGAGCTGCTGGATCTGTGGCTTTAGGATATTCCACCATGCAGAGTGGCTAGCAACAGTGGGTCCAGAGCTCCTGCTTTAAATTTTAAAACAATTCGGGTTTTCAAGAATTCCCTATTCCCAGCCACAGAGTTTAGAAACCCGCAGCTAAAGTTGTAGCTCTAGCTGGAATAACTTCCAACTCAATGGCAAGGAATCTGGAAGCAGAGCGCCCTCAGTCTCTGTTAGAGGTCCGCAGCTTTTCCAAGCTCTCCAATACATGGGCAGAAAAACTTTCCTCTTCTACCTCCTTCTCTTACCCATCTTCTCAACAGTCAAGTTAACTCAATGTAGTAAATAATTATTTTTTTATATATATATTCATCCCATAGAAAGCAAAATCAAACATTTAGCCCAAACAATAAGAAATATCTTAAGTGACCAAAATAGTCTTCATCTTGAAGAGAAAACATTTACAAGGTTCAGACATACACAACTTAGAAGAAACAAAAAAAAAAGAGAGAGCTCATCAGCCTTATTTGAATTCAAAGAAATGTTCATGGACAAGATCTGACTTCCCTCTACTCCATGAACAGTTCTTATCAGTTCCTATGAACCTGGAAGGACCAGGACTGTGCCTCAACTAGGAAAAAGTGATCTTCTAAAAAAAGAAAAAGACAGAAAAACATTGAAGACCAACGTGAAAGAGGGATCGTAGAATACCAGGTTGGAAGGGACCTCAAGGATTATCTGGTTCAACTTTTCTAGGCAAGAGCACAGTTTAGACAAGATGGCCCAGCACCCTGTCCAGCTGCATCTTGAAAGTGCCCAGTGAGGTGGAGTCAACCACTCCCCTGGGGAGATTATTCCAATGGTTGACTGTTCTCATTGTGAAAAATTTCCCTCTCGTGTTCAATCAGAATATTCTCAGGATCAACTTGTACCCATTACCCCTCGTCTTTTCCATGTGACTCCTTGTGAAAAGGGAATCTCCATCTTCTTTGTAGCCACCCTTTAAATACTGGTACACGGTGATGAGATCACCTCTGGCCTCCTTTTCTCAAGGATGACTGATGAGATTAAAATGTTTACTGATCAAGCAAGAATTATTAAAGTATAATGAAGAGAAGAGCAGACTACAAGCAATATCCGGGCACCCGGGGAAAATTAATAGAAGGGTAACATAATGGTAGAGGACTGATGGACAATTCAGTGAGGAGCTCTCCTCAAAGAACAATGGTGGCTCCAGAAGCAGGGAGAAGGATGGATTTGTGAACAGTGGGAGGCAGAACTTCAAGTTCACAGTAAAGGTGTATCTGAGTCTGGACCTTGGTCTTGGGTTCCAGTCTTCTAACTTCAGAAAAGCCACTGACCAACTACACAGGCATGAAGGAGAGAAAAGCAACATACAACCTAAGTATAGTGGGCCTCTACAGCAAAGAACATGGACAGCAGTGACAAGGACAGATACAGGTGAGGGCATACCCTAGTGGGTAACTCCTGTTTACCCGCTCCCAAGAAAACTAGAACATTCATTAGTATTATCAAGTAATAACGTAAAGACTTCCTTCACAAAATTAGGCCGTGAATTTAATTTCCATATAATACTACTGTGACAACTGATTACGGGATTAAATGGGGCATTCATAGAGATGACAAGCATACTTGCTTTGTAATAGTAAGCGATAAAATATAAACAGAAGTTTCAAACTTCAGGACAATAATAAATTTCTAACCAACATCCCCAAGAGGAAGGTTACCCTGTGTTTTGCTGCTAGAGAGTTTATTGCCTTGAAGTAGGAGATACCAGACGTGGTTGCAGACGAAGCAGAGGAGAAGGACCTCTGCCCTGGCGAACATGGAAAACAGAGTGTTCCTGTTTGAACGTTATTTTCTCACTCCTTTCTGTTAAAACAAAAATCAAACAACAACAACAGAAAAGATGCATTGCAATAGCTGAGGGTTGTTGAAGGAAACAAAACAATGAAAAGTTATGAAGCCGTTCAAAAAAAAAAAAAAAAAAGACTGAAAACATACAAAGACATCAAGGTTAATGTAACAAACGGAAATCAAAATGTTAGATAAACTAGGAGCTTAGTCAGTGTTACTTACATTATTAGAAAAAAAATGCCTTTTTAAAAAGAAATACCATATTCGAATATAATTCAAAATAATAAAATGTAAAAACTATTTTGACTATGTTTATTAACACACTTCAGCAAAAACAATTAAAACATTTGCAGAATGACGGAAAGCAGTTTCAAACAATTTCACTCCGAGGATTTTTGCTTACTCCTAAATTTAAATATCCTAATTCAGCTTTTAATGAATAAAAATTAGAAACATTTTTTCAAAACAAATCATTATTCTGAATCTTAAATTATGCTTACACAGTCTACACTGTATGTAAAGAAGCAGATGAAGGAACGACTAGACCTTTAAGTTGTTCTGTTCTCTAATCAAAGTGACATTTTGTTAGGGTTTCCTTGAATAGGCAAATATTAGCTCACATCTTTGAACACCACAGCACAATCCCTATTTACTGTATAATATTTTGCAATTTTTACCCTTTTTTTTAAATTAATTTTTTGTTTAATAAAACATCTTATGAAGAAACATTAATCAGTCTGGAGTTCTCACCACTGCCAATTCCACTGGCTTCCATGGCAATGTATTCTACCTGTTTGGCTGTGTTTTTCACTGTACCTTGCCTTGAAGACCCAAATTCTTCCCGTAACTTCCCTAATTCATCGCAACTTTGGAATATCACAAAAAGGATCAATTATATAAAACTGCATTCCAAACTCAGTTTTAGAAAGAAGCAGAACATGATGCTGATAGGTGAATGCAGAAGCTAACACAAAAACCATTTACTTCTCTTTACCAGGTGATGCCCGTACCTTACGGAAAGCTGGAGGGTGCTCATGTGGAAGCTGAGCAGTCAGACAGAAAACAAATGGCAAATGCTTCTGCTACACAGTATTGGGGAAGCAGCCAAGGTATATAATATAAGGTCTAAGTTATAAGACCATCACCATCAAAAAGACAACCCTAGAAGCTCCGTAAAGCTTTAATCTCAGTAGAATTTCAGCAATAAAACCTAAAGGTGTCCGAGACCAAGCTCAGAAACTCTCTCCAGTGCAGTCCAAATTACTGGGACTGGCATCAGGAGGAAGGGTGAAGATTACCCACTAAATCGGTCTCTTACAGATGAACTTAGAATCATAGAATAATTTAGGTTGGAAAAGATCCTCAAGATCATCGAGTCCCACCATAAACCTAACACTGCCAAGTCCAGCTTGGTACCATTCTTCTGTACATGCTTATGTACCTTGGCATTCACATCTTAGCATTAGCCAAGTAGACTTTTTACAAGATCAAACATAAATGCTTGGGTTTACATGCGAAGGAAAAAATCGTCTCCTCTCTTCCGTGCAACTGGGCTCAGACCCCAAACTCTGCAACAGGAGATCATAAACTTGCTCCTGGAAGATCAAATAAGCAAAAGTGCTTTTTATTCCTGTCTGCCTTTTATGCAGCACCTCAGTTCAAGGGGAAAGATGACATTTTCATTATGAAAATAATGCCTCTCTCTCCCCCCCCGCTTGGACATTTATGTTCAAAAGACATTCCTTGAAGATTTTTTTTTTCAGCGAAACCTTCAATAAACACGTTGAGATGCACCAGTAGAACAGGAAACTAGCATACACGAATAAATATTCATGTGATTTAATGACTTACACACCAATGATCCTTACTATTGCAATACTGAAGTCTATTTAGAAACAAATGCGTATTTTCTGTTAACAGAGAGTATTTTTTTTTAAACACAGTGGAAAGCTATAAAGCATTAGAAGAGATTTATAGCAGTGTCACAGTTCAGAATAATATCGGGTTTATTCAGCTTTTTTATTATTATTATTCAGCTTACTCCATGTATGACAACACAGAAATGGAGTTTCCATTTGACATTGGCTTCCCGCTCCTAAGGATGAGCAAAAGGACTTGCAATCCTTCCTTATCCTTTTTATTCACACAAGTGCAGCTTTTTCCCCCAGAAAAAGTGTCTCTTTTTCTTCTAGTTGTATTTTCTAACCAACTATTAAAGAGAAATCTTGTCCAATTCCTGCACACAGGAAGGACTACAGACCTCAGTGTTCCACTGTCAGAAGAACAAGACATGAGAGAGTTCAAACTGCAAAGCAGATCTCTACTGTGATCATACACCAGCTACACCTTCGTCCCAATTTTTTTCACAAAATAATACATAAGTACCTCACTTTAAAGAAGGCAGGCTAGGGTTTATAAACCACTGGTGAGGATGAAACGTGCTGATGAACTCCAAGTTCTCTCTTCTGCTGGACAAGGCAGAAGACATTCAGATTTGTCTGGGAGCGTTTTATGACTTCCCTTGGAAATTCTAATATTTTTATTATTACTTAAGATTTCAGTAACACATCCCAGGTGGCAAAGCATTTTCAAAGCACGGACAATACATCAGAAGATCACAAAAACAGAGAGACTGGAATACCAAATCAAAGTGGGACGGACCATCCAGAAGTATATGTATTTTAAACTGCCTGGGAGTTAAGGTACAAAGCACAAGAACAGCACTGCTGCTGTTTTTCCTCCATTCAATGCCAGTTCACAGTACCAGCCCCACCGTGTTTAAACCCCTTTCTCAACAGGTGATCCTCTCACTGCATCCAACGCAGTACTCTGGATTCAAAAAAAAAAAAAAAATTTAAAAAAAAAAGGCAAAATTGTAGCTGTCCCAAACAACAGCAGCACAGGTAACAGACTGAAATCCTACTTTCAACAAATTCAACAGAAAATTCTCACTGATTTCAACCAAGACGTTACCCTGGTTTGTACAGTGACAACTTCTGCTTTCAGGGCTATTACATTCAAATATGCAGTAGGAAAAAGCTTGCATTTTTTTAGGATCCACACGAAAGCTAAATCTGGAAAAAAACAACTCTCAATGTCTTCATTCTGACAGAGATTTTTCCCCCTGCTATGATACGTAACAGTCTTTTTGTGATTAATGAATCAGGAGACTCTGAAAACACAGTGGGATCTCAAACCTGTTCGGGTAGATGGTATGCGTCACTTTTGGTGATAAAGCTGCCGGCTCTGAGTGTACATTTTTTGCACATTACTTTCATTCACGATGCAACATTTTTCGATGAGCAGAAATGAAAAGATGGTTTTCCACCAGAAAAAAACCAATAGTATAAAAGATCTTGCAGTTAAACACATTTAACTTCTCTTCCAACAAAGAATTATGAGGAATAAGCAAAGGAATACCACCAAAGAATAATATCTTTTACATGTTCTCTGGGAAAAAAAAGGCTTTTAATAAAAAGAGAGGGAGAAAATTTATCATATTTTAAATCCTTTTTACTGGCTTTCTCTTTCCCCCACAAAACAGATCATATCACAAGAATGCACATATCACAAGAATGATCTTTAATTAAAGAAAATAAACAATTTCTTTTTAGAATTATCCTTTGATCCACTTAAGCATATACATTATAAGCCTGAATTTAAGCACATTGACTTCAAAAGGATTATTCACTCTCAAGCACATAAGCAGCAAAGGTTTCAGTGGTCTTGACTTAAAGAGATCTTTTTAAGATGAGCATCGAGTGAGCTGGGACCAGACCCATCATCCATTCGTACAGTTAGGGCCTAACAGTTTAGGGAGTATCATCAGTTGATCCAGAAAAACTTGTGTATATTTTTAAATACTTTGCTGGATTAGGGACTCCGTGCAGGACAGTTTGCTGGTTCAAGCCTTTCACATGTGTATTCTGCATAAGCAGATCTGTTTGACACATGACCAATGTGTGCCAAGTTGCTGTTTGTCTTTTAATCCTTAGTGTGCTATCGATTGAGGCAAAAGGACTAACATTTGATTATCAACGGTAATCCACATGCAAAGATGATAATTTATGTGTTTCAACTTGAACACCCTGATTCATTATAACAGGCTGAAAACTGTTACGTTTAAGGGATGCTGCCACAAACCACGACTTCAGAGCAGTCCCAGGAAAGGACAATCACTCGTGCTCCCTCTGTACTGCACTTTACCAGTATGGCGTGCCACAAAAGGTGTATTTTAAAATATAATAAAATAAAAATGTTTACCTGTAACCTTGCAAACCCCTAAATGTGTGTAACTACAACCCTGAGTATCCTAATTGTGGAGGAATAATCTACAATTCAGTATAAACTCCCCAGAAAATTACAATGCATTCACATAACTGCATAAAATCCAGAATTTGCCAATTAGGACATTTACAAGTCCCACATAAACATACTGAACGTTCATTTTAATAATTGAAAGCAAAACCATACAAATTACAAAAAGACTTTTTTTAACTATTACAGACAGTTAGCACTAAGGAAATAATAAGCAATACTTGAAATGAGTCAATTAAAGGCTACTTTTCAATACCTTCCTTCAGAATCTCAGCCTAAACACCAAAGAGTTGTTCAGTTTCAATGAACAGGCCCACCGTGCTATTTTTTTCTTTTTATGCTGGCTTCTTTCTCTGCAGTTAAAGAAAAATTAAATATGCCTAGTTACAAAAAAAGGGGTCAGAAAAAAACCACCACCAACCCCAGTAAGATCAAAAAAAAAAAAAAAAAAGCAAGGAATGATAGAAAAGGAAAGAAATGTCAAAATGAACCCAATGTATATTATAAATTCGGAAAGAAAAAATATTAAAGACAAGTTTTTCAGATGATGTGGGACTCCATAACTCAACTACAAGGATATTTCCTGTATTTAAGCCACCTACCTGAGGAGGTCATCATAAAATTCTCAGAGGTTGTGTTTTTTAAAATTACTTCAATCACTTTACAAAAAAGAAACATATGTATAGGAACATGGCTTCAGGCACTACTTACCTACTACCCTGATCTTTGACGAAAGCAGAAAATAGAACACAGAGCCAGCAGCTGAACTGTCCTCTTTTTACTTTGATTTGAAAAATTTATATTTAATGACAGAGGGTAAGTCATCTGAAAATTAAGGCTCTTTTCATATTAAAGTGTTCTGAAAAGCAAGAATCAGTTCACACTAAATATTTAAACAAATAGCGGTGAACACATCCACGATGCGTCTAAGCAGAATGACGAGCTAATACCATACGTAGTACTCATCATTTTTTTTTTGTTTTCTTAAATACATAAATATAGGTACCAGTGCATGCCTGAATCTGTGGACACATGAAAGCAATGCCTTAGGCGGATAGGAAATTCCAAACACTTTCGGGTTGCTACTTTCAAGGCAGGCAGAGGAAATCAGAGAGACCGTAGGAAAAGCCGGCATTAGCGCATCATTTTTGTCATCAGCTGTAGTAACAGGAAAGCTTGGGAATACTAAAGCCTTACAATACTCAAATTGAGACAACGTGCAACTTAAGTTAAAAGATCTACGTGTTCAATAAGCAAATGCAAACATACAAGAAACACCCGTCGCCTTTTAACGCTTTGTGCTTGAGGCATGAGGGGGGTGTTTGGGCTTTTTTTTGCTATTAATAATGTTCCTGCATCAAGTAAGTTATTGACTCACAAGAGCCCTAAGTACAAAGCTACTGAATTATCCTTGCACATCACCCATTTCATTCTTTCTCTCCCCTCTCCGTACAGCTGCCTACACCCCAGCTGAAAGTTATTTAATCAACCGCTTCACTTTTGACAGGCAAATCCTGCAAGTTTATCTGGCTCCTGCACCTTCTGCAAACAGCCCTAGTAAGAGGTGAAGTTAAAAGCACCACAAATTATAATTTCAAATTACGTTTCTGTAAGAGAAGAGATGCATTTCCTTGGTCCTGCCAACTCAGGACGTACGTAGAACCTTTTACAACACAGTTTACTTAAAGCCTACATCTTATATACTTCTTGTTTGGTTTGGGAAAGGTTAGTATTACCGGGAAAAAAAAAAAAAGTCAAGTAATTTACAGGTATATTCCTCACAAAATTGGAAGTTTTATCAAATAAATCAGGTATTTTGAAAAGGCTGAGGCTCAAATCTTCTCACTGCATTCAAAAACATGGCGATATTTACAAAACCACCAGAAAATGTAAAACAATTTAAAAAAAATAATAATAAAACTGTCAAATACACATGAAGGAGGCAACATATTTTTGGGCAATTGTTTTTCCTCTGACTGCTCAGAAGAGACCTTGGACTAAGGAACAGCCTCCGCTAACAGCTACAAGGGCTCAGTAAATTTGCTGGCACAAGTGAATTAACCTCCAGCAGAGCTGCATCCATTTACCAGGCAGTGAATTTTGCTCCCTCGGGTATTTTCTGTGTGACTACCGCTCTACTTTCTGCCCAGCTGTTGTGTAAATAATCCATTCCTAAGACAAAACCAACCCCAATACTTCACTGAAAATGCCACAGAAATTAGCTTTTGTCAGAGCAGTAAAACGGTGTGTTTATTCCACAACAGCCTCATCTCAGACTCGGGTCCCAACCCTGTCACGAGGAGCGTGGGTACAGGCAAGGACAAAAATCCTGCCACTTACCAACACTTTAAAGAGATTTTTGAGAATGCAGAGTATAGCAGGGAGCTTGATGCAACTCAACTTGTTGGAACTCTCGTGGCTTCACCCCAGATGCCAAAAATGCTTCACAGGTGAGAGGCGGCACTAGTGAGCACCAGCTCATTGCTGGTCTTTAGGGACCAGGAGCTGGCAATGCTGATGAAAGTCAGAAGTAGCAGGGGAAGCTCCTCTTTGCAATTGCAGTATAAAGGACACAGGATCTGGTCCACAGAAATGATAATCCAAATAGAAAAAAAAAAAAAAAAAACTTAATACAATCCAAATAGTCCACAGGTGTGTTACTCCTGGTTTAATAACAACCTTCAATAAGGCCTCCCATCAGCAAACACCATTGCTCTGAACCACCGGCAGGGATTACCCCAAGGACCCAATGCACCTTCTCCTTTCCTGCCTATGCCGAAGACATTCATCCCACAGCCCCAGTCTTGACGGCTTTTCATGTAGAAACTTGAGCAGTGGCAGCTCCGGTAATTTTGAATTGTGCAAAACCACAACCCATGTGAGGGCTATAGGTATGTGCTGAGATTCAAGAGAAGATGTCTACATCTGAATTACCCAAGGCATCTCACACTGAAGCTTCTGTGGTTTAAGATTACGGCCCCTCTCTAAAGTTTCAGTGCACAGGAAGCTCTGATCTAGAATTTGGATTTAGAGCTTATATCCTTCACGGCCCCCAGATACCCACAAAAGCAACTGCGCCCATCAGTGGCAAATACCGTCAGTGCTTCAACTTCTACATACTGGCGTTCGTTGAGGGAAGCTGGAGCGTTTGCTGCCATATCAGTAAGTCATAACGCACTGCTGGCAAACCTAACTCTCCACTTTTGACGAACGTTAGCAAAAACTGTTTTTTCTCTGCAAAAACCAGAAATCATTTATTTGCACCCACTATCTCACATTTTCTTTCCATCTGGGAAAAAAACTTTGGTTACAACCCAGACCCAGGAGAGACCATCATCTCCCAGCAATCAGTGAAGACCATATCTTCACAGAAATTCTGCAACATTTATCAAATTATTTTAATACTGCCAGTCATAAAATGCTGTTAACTTGGCTGTGTCGCTCACAAGAGATGTAGATGCTTTTTGCTTATTCTTGGTTCCTCTCATGCTCAAAGGGCACTAGGGAGCAATTGTTGCCTCTCTTCCATTCCCATGTTAGAGCCCTCCCGATCCCAGCTGGTTTTAAGAGAAAGAATGAAAAAGCTGACACAGCGCCCGTGTCCTTTGCATGCTGATGCAAACCAGCTCGAGAGGGTCATTTCATCCCACCTGGCAAATGATCATCACCAGCGTTCAGTTTAGCAACTGAAGGAAGACCAACTGTTGTCCAAGACGCAGTTTGGTCAGACTGAGGTGAAAAGAGGCAGAAGCCCTGACAAGGACAAAATGCATACCATTTGTAATTAGTGTATCTTTTATTATAAGGGTTTTCCAGTTTGAGATTTGGTTACGTTTTCAGGTGCTACTAGAGGACCGGAAGGCAGCTCTACTTAAGCCAGCTTCTTACATTAGGTCAGCAGCTAAGATGCGGTGATATTTCCTTCAATTTTTGTCCTTACTGCTGTCATTCATGACTTCTTCACCTTAAAAAGCAACTACAGCATGCTTTGCATAGGATAACTGACCAAATGCCCAGACTGTTCACTCACCAAGTGTCCGTCCGGACTCTACACTAAGCCCAGGCGATGCCTTCACTGGGGTAGAGATAATCCTCTGAGCACCTCTCCCCCGGAGCTGGAATCCAAATGTTCTCCACCAGTACCCAGCCCCAACTTTTAGGGCTGCCACTGTAAGCACAACCTCTCTTCACAAAAGGTTTTCTGCTGGCCAATTTATGCTTCAACTTTTCAGGATAAAACAGATAAGAAAGGCTCCAATCCCAAACTTGCCTGACATGCCAAAGTTTCCAAATCGGTCAGTTAAACGCAAGCACCAGGTCTCCGGCTCTTACTTTCTTCAGTTTCCGAGGACCCACTTCAGCTCAAGCAGGACAAGGTTCCTCTTGCCTGTTAGACCAGAGCTTAAAGACCATGAACAGTTATCCTCAGCCTGTTGTGCTGAAAACACAAGCTGATTTTTTTTAAGATGCACCCTGGGAAGAGCATGAAGTGTATCCTCTGTTAAAGTGGCCTCGTTGGATCAGATGTAAAATGCCAGGCCACAGTAACAGGATGAAGTTCCATAACAGGCCTGCACCTCTCCCTTATCTGAGAAATCGATTCTCTTCCAGCTTGAGATGAGCCAACAGGCTCCGGCAGCAGTCACCTCAGGGACAGATGCTTGTCGTCAGAACATCTTCCATGAGAACGCATGCTGGTTCTGTGTTTGAGGCAGAATTCACAAAGCACCTGCATATTTTTTTTATCCTCAAGTCACAGGTTTTAAAACAGTTCCTAATGCTTCCTTTAAAATGCTTCCTAAAGTTCACCTAATTTCCCTGACTATGAGGAACTGTGAAGATAGATAGAAGAGCAGAAAATAAAAATACAGTCTTTCCTTATTCCTCCACGTAACCGGGCTACCGTGTTGGGAATGGAGGCAGAACAACTGCGGAAGGGGTAATACGGTATTTTCTTTTTTTAAATCAGGACCAAAGAATACTTAGATGCATTCTTAAAATTAATAACCACGTACATTAAGGGATCTCAAGCAGTCCCATAGTGAACATATAAGATATATAAATACTATTTTCTGTACTCCTGTCAAACTTGATCAGCTATAAAATTGAAACAAGAGTTCCATAAAATGCCTTCATTTAACTTGGGATATTGAACAAAATTAATTCCAGGAACATTTCTCTTCTCAAAGTATTTGCTCAGATGTCACCTCAAAAAGTGTTTTAGGTGGTTCATAATAAGATTTGATTTAGCACCTTAGCCAGAAAACTGGGGGGGGGGGGGGGGGGGGGGGGGGGGGG
>BOSO01010462.1:30833-45127 GCA_018403395.1 Gorsachius goisagi
TCCATGTCTCTCTTGCACTGGGGAGACCAGGACTGGACCCAGCACTCCAGCTGTGTCTCAGCAGGGCTGAGCAGAGGGGAAGGATCAGCTCCCGGGACCTGCTGGCCATGCTCTGCCTGGTGCAGCCCAGGAGCCTGTTGGCCACCTTTGCCACAAGGGCACGTTGCTGCCTCAGGGTCAACTTGGTGCCCACCAGGACCTCCAGGTCCTTTGCTACCAAGCTGCTTTCCAGCTGATCAGCCCCCGGCATATACTGGTACATGGGGTTACTCCTCCCCACCTGCAGGACTTTGTATTTCCCTTTGCTGAACTTCAGGAGATTCCTGTTTGCCCATTTCTCCAGCTTGCTGAGGTCCCTCTGAATAGAGCACAACCATCTGGTGTATCTGCCACTGCTCCCAGTTTTGTGTCACCAGCAAACTTGCTGAAGGTGCATGCTGTCCCATCATCCCGGTCATTAAAGATGTTACACAGTACTGGTTCCCAATATCAACCTCTGAGGTACACCACTAGTGACTGGCCTTCGGCTGGACTTGGTGCCACTGATCACAACCCTCTGCACAGTCCAGCTCAGGTGCACCAAACTGCGTGATATCCATCATTCGGTGCTCTGCCACCTGCCTGGAGGCAAATTCTACTTAAATTCTGTGGTCAGCATAGGGAAGGCTTTCATTTTAAGGCATGGTTCTCAACACAGTCAATCTGAGTTTTAGAGGGAGGAGATAAAGCCTGCAGCAGAAAAGGAATGCAATTTTGGAAACAACCACTGGGAATTAAAAGCTCAGATTCAGCCTGTAGAAAAGAATGGGCTGTGAGGCATCCTGGGATGAGGATGGCTCAGGGAAAGGACTGCAGAAGACCTGGACCTAGAGGAATCAAATCCAGACCCTGGTAACTGCCATTCATTGCGTTAATTCATAGAATCATAGAATCGTCTAGGTTGGAAAAGACCTTTAAGATCATCAAGTCCAACTGTTAATTGATGCAGGCATTACAGGGAACAATTTCTTGATTTCACTGTGACCAATGAGATTGTTATTGTGGAGGATACCCATGCAGTGAAATGGTATTTTGCTTCAGTTTTGAGGACAGGTCACGTATTTCCTCTTTCTCCCTTGGTCTTCTGTGATCCAAGGCAGACTCCATGGAGGGATAGGGAAAATGAGAGAGACCAGACATTAACTGACAATCTTTCCTTAAAAAGACATGAATTACAGGTAACCTGCGCAGTAAGCTTCACAAAGCTGATTTTTCCTGGGGTGCTTGTTCTGCCTGTTCTCGGTGCACTGCCTGGGTGGGGGCGCAGGGGTTTGAGGGCGCCAGTTGTACTTTCAGGTTTCCTGGGCTCCTTGTTCAGCAGCCCATCCGGGTTTGCTCTGGTGTCTCCAGAAGACATAGTGTTAGCGAACAGCCCATGCAAAACAAACTCAATTTGGTCCCTGAAATTCCCAAGGTGGGTACACTTTCTTCATGTGCCTTTCCTGCATATTTCATTTTTATGCTTGTCTGCATTGAATTCTGATAAATGTATTTACTTACTTTTTCTGGCAAGCGACCTGCAGACATGAATACTATTAATGACACTCAGCACACTTTGGGAAGCCCATTATCCAAAAGCCAGCTGCTATTTCAGGCACATTAGTTATACCCATTATCCACACACAAGCCACACGATTGATCGTCTCACACATCCTCTCTAGCCCAGAAACAATAACTTGCCAGTACTGAACCAGTCATGAACTTAGAGCAATTAGGGGGAACCAGCTCCACGGGGCAACTGTTTCCACTGCAGGGCATAAGCATCCCATTCCTGGAGGCTCAGGGCAAGCTCATGAAACCTATCAGCCTCCTGGGATGGAAGATCTGGAGCCACTGCTTGTCATCCTCAGGTCACCATGCTCATATGATCCTACCCATCCTGAATACACCTTATACCCAAAGAGTGGGATCCAGGGTCTCACAGAACATCTGCCTGTTGTATGAGCTCGTGGCCAGCACGGAGGGCAGCTGGAACGAACAGCAGCGGGAAGGAGGGAAGGAGGACAACCAGTGTGCAGTCTCAGGAGCGAGTGCCTCCAGTAAGGGCAGAGCCAAGTTAAAGCCATTGACACTTTACAGGGACAGAAAAGTTGGACTTGGTATTATACAATAATCCAAGAAGTGTTTCCTAAACTGGGTTGCAAGTTGTGAGACGCTACGTGGCCCAGCATCCCTAACACCAAATCTTTGTAACTGTAGCATGAGGGAGGAATAGCCCCCAAAAGCTGTGAGCGGGCTCCGCACCGGGGGTGTGAAACGACTTGATGTTGTGCCAGCAGCAGCCGGGGAGCTGGAACATGAAAGCACACGGCAACGTAGGTGTGCTCTGGGTGCCTTTCGAGAATGGGACCTCAGCTGCCTAAAATCCATTTGCAGTTCTCAAGTTTTACCCAAAATCTTAGAGAAAAGGGTTTTATTTTCTACCTACTTTAACAGCTGTAAAGCTGATGCTCAGCTAGGGTGCCTATCAGAAAAATGTTGGTCACACTTTTTCATTTTTTTGAAATGCAGATTAAGTTTAGCCTTTTAAGGAAGTTCAGTATCATTAATGCAAATTTATGTGAATGATACTATTCTCTGCATCTCCCACAACATACAGAACATTGAGCTGGTCAGAGAGAAGCTTTTCTTAAGGTATTTGAGGTAATGTAATGATCATACAGAATGTGTTTGCAACCCTTGCACCAGACAAGGAAGAAAACCTGCAATTATTCTTTACAGCAGCAAAGACTATTACATAAATTGTTTAAAACACTCAAAGAACATTAAGATTAGAGAGGTATAATAAGGTAAGTATTTTATCATGAGTTTTCTACAAAGAAGCCATATTATTTAGTATTAATTACTACTATTATCCAATGCTAACAGCCCTGTTCCAGAAAAAGATGTACGACAAACCGTAACTTCAACGAGATGGTTAGTTCCGCCAACAGAGTGGAAAGAGCTTTCCTGGACCAGGCAATCCAGCAGGTTCTGTAAAGCAATACTCACGGTGACATTTAGAGATTCCTGCTCTCACTTTAAAACAAAAAGGGGAAGGTGTCGGATAGAACAACCTGATATGAAATATCCCTATTCGTGTCTGCTATGTATCCTTCTCCTTCAGACCGTGGTATGGTGCCGTTTCTTGATAATAAGCACAGTCCACTTATAAATCTTTTTGTTCTCAAACTAGATGCTAGTCTTACCTTAACCATCCTGCATAAAGCAGTACCAGTTCAGAGCTAAAACTAGCAGCATGTTTCAACTTTATTGTAAAGTCTCGATACTACTAGGTAGTGTTGCTGGATTTTTTTTCAGACTTAGAAAGTGCAAAAAAAGGTCACAAAAATACTGATTTCCTTTATAAAATGAATTAATTGCACCATTTTATATATGCACGTTGTCCTGTTCCCTTATAAATATATGCAAGTTGAATAAATATTTGAAAGAATCATTTGGTAATCAGAATTTGAGTAGAGGAGTTTATTTTTTAATTAAAAATATGAAGATCCTGTGTTTTGCTTATATAGGCAAAAGACTTGCATGCACTATTTTCCTTAAATTTGGTTGACTGTAATTTACTTGCTGATCAGACCACTCCAAAAAGGAATGTTGGATTTCTACGGCAGAATTAAGTCTCTTCTTAGCTTGACCAAACTAAGTAATCATCCAATTGCCCTTGGGAAGTACCTATTTTTGAATCCACTGCATTTTACTTCCAGCACTCTTCAAATATAGTAGTAATAATAATAGTAGTAACAATTAATTGCGGTTCATTTGTTAAGAGTTACATTTAAGGATCTTAAATGTCCTTTCCTTTAGGCCTGGCTTGGACAATAAAATGTGCAACTGTTACGATCAAGAATTTGTACATTCAATTAATCGATCGAATTTGCACCCATGCAAACCTGTAAGTTAGCTTAAGACATAAAAAACTGGAACATTGATTACCCCTGTTACCCATTTATGATATGATTGGTTTTAGGTTACCTCTTGATTTTTAAATGTGTACTGGGAATGCTTATTTTGCTGCTTCCCCTCTTGCTGTCATCCCCCTGCTAAGAAGCTTACAACGCATGTTGTACTTACTGTACATTTGCTTTTGTCTTGAATGTTTAGGTGCCTCTTTGTAATTAATATGATCAATTGTTACCACCAACATCTTTTCTAGCAATCAATATAGTAATTTACATCTGTGTAGGAAATCCAAAGCAGTTCACAAACTACTGGTATAACTGTTTAGAGTGACTAAGTTAAAACCAGTGAATTTTACGTTTAAAGGGAATAAATTGGAACTCTGTCATTTTTTTGAAATGAAGGATGGCAAAACAAATTTAGAACTAAAAGTAGCTGTTACCATGACACAGTCTAAATGTTTAGGGGAAAAAATACCACCGACATTAAAATAGCAGTGCGTTTTTGAGAAACTTGAACTGTTGGGGAACTGCTCGATCATTTCTCAGTGGAGACCAAGTCCTAGAAGGAGCCAGGTGGTCTCAGTTCCCTTGGAGAAAGAGCAGGAGGAGGCTACTCAGGCTGCTACTGAATTGAGCCTTTGGTACTGGAAACCTTATTAAGGGTCAGTCTAGAAAAGAAGGAAATGCAGGATAATGATAATCGAGTAACACATGCCTGTCAGAGAAAATGGCACCTCTATGGCAGCCAATGCAAACACGGCGCTTTGAACCTTCTCTCATATAATATAATAAGCAGATTGATATCAAATACTATTTTAATAAAACTCCCTAGTTAGTAATTTTCCCTGTGATACAACTTGAGGGTAGCACAATAATATGCTACTTGGGAAAGAGCTTTTTATTTTCCAGCCTATTCATTGCTTTCTCTCCTACAAGGCTCCTGTACAAAAATATCATAAACTCTCTCAAAGCCTTTGTAGCAACAGACTGACTCAAAAAAAAAAAAAAAACCCCAACGCAAAAGCCTTTGATGCTCATTTGTGACCCATAGAACAGATTACAGACACCAAAACAGTGTGATGGCAATGTCTCAACAACAAAGAAGTTGAAACTGCACAAACAAGGGGGTCTGCAGTTTTATAATGCAATAAAGTGTCTCATTAAATAAAGTCTGATAGAACCAGCTCAGAAATTGCAGCTAGCCCTTTGTGTAGATCAACAGATTAGCTATTATAAGCAATTCAAATGCAATGTTTCAATCTACTCCAGTGGCTTATAATGGATATTTACACTGGGGGAAGATACCCCAATTCAAGATTTACCAAAACCTTTGAAGGAAATCCAGTGTTACACTTCACCATACAAGGCTTCTTAGGGAGGGAATCATTTAGGGGAGGATTTCTGCCAGCCCTTCACCCACCACTGGCTTTCTTCTTGCCCTCTGTCCAAAGGGCCGTGCCTCAAGCAGGCAGATCCAGCAGGCAGGGGCCTGGGCTGGGGCATGGTGTTGTCACTCCTGACCCATCTCCTGGGGCTGCTGTAGCCCGTAGCTGGTAGGGCCATTGCTTTCACACCCAACTGTGAGCTAAAACTGGGCTGACGAGCTCTGTAACATCTTCCAAGACACCTCCCAAAGCACATAGGTAGCGTGTTCTATTTACTTGCATGGTAGTCCTTTAACTCAAATTATGTTGAGTAGTATTGCAGATTGTGCTATCGGGGTGCTTGCAACAGCACAGATGCAGGTAACAGCCCTGCCCCCGCCATACTCTTAGCTTTAAAAAAGGAAATTCACAGGGGCAGTGAGAAGCAGGCACCAAGCAGAGGCTCCTGCTGTGCTTAGGTGTCACCTTCTTGTTCCTCCCAGCCCAGCAAGACTCTGAGATGCTTCTTCAGGGTCTGAAAAGAGAAGATCTTTAGCTCCCTCTCACTCCTGAGAGAAAAAAAAAAAACGAGGGAATCGATGGAAGTTGTTGCTAACAGAGTGAGAGAACAGTAACGCGGCTACTGTAGGAGGTCAGGCACTTCCCTGCGATTGCTGGCTGTGTCTAGACCCCCGCCCTGATTTGAGCAAGTGCTGAGGATACAAACCCTAGCCCAGGCTTGTGGGGGCCGCCCCTTGCAGTACCAGCTAGCACCAGGACCATATGGCAGTGATTTGTAGCACAGATTCGTTTCAGACAGGATCAAAACCTACAGAAAAGTGTGCACTGTGCATAAGGGAATTACTCTGTTTCCACTGCCTCTCCCCACTGGACCTCTACCAATGATATTTGGACATTGATTTTCAAACACAGGCGTCTCAGTCCAGCCCCTGCACACCAGCTACTGTACCTAGACATTTATGGAGCATTTGTGGTCAGTGAGTAAGTAATCAGTGTCTGCATTTAAATATAGAAGGTTTCCAAAGGATATTGCTGCCCATGTTTAAAAACAGAGCACACAAGCCCACCATAAATTTTCGGTGGCTTTGCCAAGTTGAGGTTCTTGGATTTGCTTTATTGTGCCTGAAACAATGAATCTTAAAGGTGCTGCTGTAAAAGCACTGGTTGCCGTTGCTAATTCATGCAGGAACTGTAACTGAGTGAAAGGAAAAAAGTAAACAGTCTACTGTGATAAATCACATTCAGTATGGTAAGGGTTCAGAGTACAGCTCACTCGACATTCTTCTTTGCTGTATGTATCATATATTCGTTGCTGCTGGTTTATACTAACTAGCTGTGAATTCTGCTCTTGAGCAAAAGGCAGCTGGCAAAAAGTAATTCCCTGTTTAGTATATGGGCAATTCTGATTGCTCTCATGCCACAGATATACCACTGTGCTTGTTTCAAGGCAGGATGGGTGGCACTTGATTTACTTTGCTCACAGCAATGGCATCTCCTTTTAACATGTTGCGGCTGGGTGGCACGGAAGGCTTCTGCTTGCTGCGTTCTGCCAGCAGTGCACTTGTTTTGGTGCCTGCTGCTCCCTTTGCAGGAAGAAGAGTATCCCCTTTCCGAAAGCAACGGAGTACTCGCAGGAGGGGAGGCTTCAAGAGTGCATGGGTAAGGGGACTGAGCTTGCAGTCCCACCAAAACGCTGTGGGCTCAGGTGGCAGGTCCCTGAGGGATCCAGGCCTTAGAGGTTACTAAAGGAAAGACTTCTTCTAGGGTCCAGAGGAGTTTTTGTAGGATTTCTTACAGTGCAGGAGGTCTCCGCTGGACTGAGAGCACGCCTGAAGGAAAAATCTCACATTGCAAAAATGCACTTGGCAGGCAAATCAGGGAAACTGTTTACAAACCCCTGCACCAACATTTTGTCTTAGCCAACAGCTTGCTATATGGAAAAAAAAAAAAAAAGGTTACAGCTGCAGTTTCTGTCCAAAGAAAATGCTACATTTAAAAGCTGAAAGCCATTTTGGTGCATTTGGATGTTCTCTTTCAAGAGGAGATGAAGATGGATTCACCTTGGACTTCTGGCCAGTTTGGAGTCTTATTATAAACAACAAGTGAAACACAGATGCCCAGAAATTCTGTAGAAAGTGGTCTAACTAATGAAATACATAACAAAAGAAAATAAAATAGAAAGTAAGATCTATATGTAAAGCATCTTGGAAAACTGTTGTTGCTGGAATTTTACTTCTGGAGGTTTGATTTCCATACTCTAGTACTGTTTCTTTCAGACTATTTCATTCCTATTTGCCAAACTTGCAAATCTTGTCTGGTCTCTGAGAAAGAAGAACAAGAAGGTTGTATTCAAGTTCTAATGAATGATGAATTATAAGCCCAAAGTGGTTACAATTTGTTTGTGGATGGGTATATCATGTCATTGAACAGCTGGAAGCCAATAAGAATGATAATTTTCCTAAGTCAGTGCATGAACATACAGGATGTTCCTCCATAGACTGCTGAAATACCAAGAGTACATAATCACACTGGGGAAAATAAATTCTACTTGCATGCTCTACATGAACTATTGATATGCTTTTCTCCATGCCAGAAAATTTAAGGAAAACGGAGCAAATAAAGAACATTCGCTGGGAAATTATTTTGTAATTTGCAAAATGGCAACAAATGTGTTCCTCCTGCACTGCTTGAACAATAGGAAAAATCCACTAGAAAAATCTTGAAAATGAATACTGGCAGTATTGATTTTGTGTATTTCAAAACAACACATTCTACATATTAGACCTATTCTACAAATACATTTTAGATGTATGAAAGAGATATAAATGAATACACCCCCCGTAACTGTATGCAGACATGAATTTTCTATGTTCTTTAAAATATTTTGAGCTTTTCCTTAATGAACAATAGGCTGCACTTCAGGAATGCAGAGTTTAGATGTTTCAGAACCTGCTGTGTTCATGTGTGAGCTTGTCCTGCAATACTTGAATGTATAAAGTACTTCTATAGAGAAAATGGAAGCAATCCCACGGGCAAAACAAATTTTCTGTCTTTTATCAGGAAAGACAATGGCACGTGGTTAAGTAAGAATCGCTTCTCAATGATTATGGAAAATAACTTTGAAAAGTAAGTGAAAAGGGGTCACTGTAGGGTGCTAAAGAGGTACAGAGTACCTCAGGAATATAATGATCTAATTCTGCCCTTCCCCTTCATCTCCTCCTCCCTTCTTCCACCCTGCTCTCCAAGGATACACTTCCCTACCTCTGTGCTCTTCAGACCTGCCTGCCCCAGGGACCGGTGTCCTTCTCCTTCTTGCTAAGGGCCCTTGGCTGCCCGCATGCTGGCAAAAGGTACCTCAAGAGCTGAGGAAGGGGGAGGCTACCGGAATCTTCCCAGTCCTATCGCGCAAAACTCTCCCTTCTCCACGTGCTTGGCTCTGATGCTAAGACCAACGCTGGTGGACCAGAGGCATTAGTGTCCAGTCCCCCCATAGTGCAGGACTCGGTGAAGGTTTGGTTCAACAGGACTGGGCGAAGCGGGCAGCAAGTGCACAGGTGTTCACCATGCCCAGGAGGTGTGTTTTGCTTTCTGCATAATCCGCCAAAAGAAAATGGAAGGCCCCCCAAAAGCTTCCCTGTAGTCCTCTGTGGCTGAAGTAGACAAGCAACGTGTTCTGTCATAAATTCCTGTACATCAAAGCAATATGAGCACTGGGGCTCTGCATATTTTTTCCTTTGGAAAGAATTTGACTATAGGCTCAGCAGAGCCTGGCTTTGTCAAAGCCTGACCCTCTGTTCCTTGCTCTTCTGCAGGTATTTACACCAATGTAAATCAAACAGAATGTAAATTAAACAGAACGTAAATTAAACACAATGCTGCTGAATTAGAGCAAAGTTTGCAGGTAGAGAATTATGCAAGAGAGATTATAAAGAAAAATGAGTTTGTAAAGAAAAAAAGTGTGGAATCTTTATTTTCCTTTAAAACAGGAAGGTTAACTGCTGTTTAATTATTCTTAAAACATAGATTGTTCTATGACAGGGTCACTTCCAGATTGGCACTTGATTGGCACAGCTTGATTGGCACTTCTTTTCTCATCCATACTAGGCTACAGGAATGCTTTTGGATTAACAATTCCATCAAGGCATCTGACTACTGTCTTCATTACTGACTTTAGTGCTCAGAACAGAAGAAAATATGGCTGAAAATGTTTAAAATATGACACTTAGCACTTAATATATTAGCTGAATAAATACTTCCCAAAAATTTTACATTAATATGCATACCACATAATATTTTGAAAATGGAATCTGACTTGGTTTAAAGTTGTTTACAGCTTCTTTTTGTTTTCCAGTTACAATTTACAATTCCAGATACAATGATAACTTTGTAAGTAAGGCATGCCCTTAATTCACATACCGAGTCAGTGGACAGTTCTCTGAATAGCAAAGTATGAATTTGCCTCTGAGGTTGCTTCTTTCAGAAGCTGTATCTCATCTGATGCAGGCAACATGATTTGCCACTCCTAAGGCAGAAAATGAATGCTCAGAATATACTGATCTCTCTTGGCTAAGAGCCATGCTTTCAATTTATCAGGCATCCTTTTCACTAATGGGTTAACCCTTATAGACAGTTAATGCTCGCTCTCCTTCTGCTGGAATACATTTAAGATAAAATATTTATACCACTCCATTGGAATGAGCATTAAAAAGGCAAGATTGTTCAAAATAATGGTCTAAAAGAGGAGTAAAAATGAGAACCTAAAATAGGCTAATAAAATCCTTCTCAAAAATGCAGATATCCAAGGGAAAAAACCGAGGATTTTTTTTTATATCTGACATTGATACGGAGGAAGATTTGGTATCGCTGGTCAGCAACAAGCTAGAACATGTTGACAAGTACAAAGGGACTCATGAGAGTCTGCATGGATTTAAAAGTGCAGATCATGGTTAGCAAAATGGATTTCAAAAGAAGGAGACTGAAGAAATTAATGATTGAATGCAGACAGATTGGCTCTAACTGTCTTCTTCCTGATCTCATATATATATATATATGCACATATATATATGCATACAATTCAAAAGATGACGTGACTTTTAGCCTGTGTAATTTTGCTGGTGAAAGTACTGAGAAGAATGCTTGACATCTTCATATGCAATCACTGAGAGGAACAGGACAGACTCTCATGGTATGGGGCTGCACTCTCCTGCAAACAGGGAATGCTCAATCGCGAATGATCCAAAAGTCTCAAGATAGATCCTGAATACTCAGAATGGCCACCTCACTATGATCCCCCACCTTTAAAAGATAATCAGATTGAAATGTCTGTATTGTCTCCATTACCTACCCAGGTGGGAAGTCAGCTGATAGGGATTGCACAGGCACCCAGAACTGTTTCTTCAATGAACTTTGAGTATGAACGGGAGTTCCTCTTGTAATGTAAACTTGGCAAGAGTCTTCAGCAGGAGTAAAATGCTTCTCCACTGTCTATACTCATCTATGCTGGCCATTATCTGCCTTCACTCGCCATTCAGCCCCAAGCCTGTAGGATAAGTGCAACTGGAAAAGGGGATGGTCTTACCCTGGGCAAAGCCAGACGCTTCCTCACAACTTTGCACCTGCAGAAAAGAGAAAGCCTGCTCCCACGCGCAGCTCCTCATTGCAGATCACAGCTCCTGCAGTTTAGGGGACTCATACCACCCCCCAGTCTCTGCCGGCGGCTCTTCTCTTCAAGGACTCCTAAGCCCCATAATCAGGATATGCCAGTGCTACTCTATGGTGCAAGTTAATAGCAGGGACAGGTGATTGCTTTCAGTTTCCAGGATTTTCAATTTCTGGTATGAATTTACAGAGGTGCGTATGAAATGCGGAACAAGGAAATAAAGTAGTTTTTTTCAGCAAGTACTGTCAGTGTAAAACTCAGTGCTGTGCTGCTGCACAAATCATAGAATCAGAGAATGGTTTGGGTTGGAAGAGATCTTCAAAGGTCATCTAGTCCAACCTCCTTGCCATGGGCAGGGATATCTTCAACTAGATCAGGTTGCTCAAAGCCCTGTCCAACCTGATCTTGAACACTTCCAATGATGGAACATCCACAGCTTTTCTGGGCAACCTTTTCCAGTGTCTCACCACCACAAATCAGGGTCTCAACATATAATTTAGGCTTAATGTGCCTCGCATTATTAATGGTTTCTGATTTACCACACGTCTCCAAACCCAGAATGCTGTTCTGACTTTTTTTCCCTTGAGTTTTTGTTAGTTCAAAAGAGAGAAGCCAATAAAAGACCTCACGTTTCAGACAACATTATGGGGGGGAAAAAAGGAAAAAGGAGCATGGGGGAAAAAGGCAAAACCAGGACTACCTAGCCAATGGGTAGGCAAACAAAACAGATAGATGGATAGCTATACGTGGCTCCAGCAAGGTCCACTCTTTCCAAACTCTTAGTGACTTCTGCAAAACACATGTATCAATCTCCCAACTGAATAGGTGTGCTAATGTGATTAATATAAAATCTATACACTTATTTACAAATGAAC
Source organism: Gorsachius goisagi (assembly GCA_018403395.1). Taxonomy (NCBI): domain Eukaryota; kingdom Metazoa; phylum Chordata; class Aves; order Pelecaniformes; family Ardeidae; genus Gorsachius; species Gorsachius goisagi. The sequence goes on from BOSO01010462.1 coordinate 42,691, forward strand.
CTATGCAGTAGCTAGGGCAATAGCTGTACTAACAGGTAGCACTGGAAAAAGCTCTTCTTTGCAACATCATCAGAACACAAGCATTAAGCTAAATGGTAGCCATATGTTAACCAACACCACTCTGTCTCCTTCAAAAACAGAAACCTGAAAGAATAAGCAAGAGTGGGGGTTTCATGGCATTCTGTTCAGTGCTGGATAGCTTTTGCCTGGTTTTGCCATCTAACTGTAAGGATAAGATCTTAACAGTGGGAGAGAGAATAGTGGAAAAGCAGTAGTGTGCTTAATATAAGGTAAAATAATTAAGTTGATAGCAATTATTGTGTAAGCCTCAAGCTGTGATCTAATCAGCTATCACAACCTAAGCAGGACTGGGCTGCATTGGTATTTAAGGAGGAAATCCCATATGCTATTGGAAACACAGCTGATGATTCAATAGGTGTAAGTCTCTCTTCTGACTCACTTGAGGAAACAGATCACAGCAAGGGTTTAGAAGACACTTGTATATATTTACTACGAATTGGCCTAGTAGAGTCTTAATTTCAGAGGGGATACGTATATGCTTCTTGTCTACTACATGGCTGCAGTTTTGTAGGAATATGGCATTTTTCGCACCTCATCTTTAACTTTCTATAGCATTTTTGAGATTTTAAATAGCAGCTGTATTTTATGTCAGAAGTGGTTCCCAACATCAGGGCCAGGCAAAGTGATTCTCACATAAATGCCATGAGCTTTATACACTTAACACACTTAAATAGTGCTTTTTAAATTTGATGGGACTCCTGTGAGGCAGCAGCAAGGTTTTACCCAGAGTTTATGCAATCAGGATAAAATTCTCCTAAGCAGACACTGAACAGCTGGGCCATGCATCAATAAATCACACCTAAAATCTGTATTCTCTTGACTGGCAAATGAGCTGCATGGGAATGAGTTTCACCCTCAGATTGTAATGTCCTTTGGGAACCAATTCAATAAAGTTTTTATGTTAATACATAATTTTAATACTGTTAGAACAATATGAATGACCAGTTAGTGAAGTAAGTATAATTAGAGACACCCAAACATCATGGAAGAACATTTTGTGGGAGCATAGACTAAAAGTCTTGGATCTTCTATTAAGCATAATGTGTTGTTTCACTGGAGAAGAGGTAATAATTCATTTTACATACTGGAGATAATGCGCTGGAGGGGGGAATAAATGGACCACATCAGTTAAGTCTGCTACACAATGTAAGGAATTTTAAAACCCGCATGTCTTTGCTGAGAGATAAATCCTCCTGGAAATAGCGCTACATCGGTTAACAATAGAAGAAGAAATCTGGATGTAGCAAAGAAGATTTATTTAAAACACTAATGAAATATATTGTACAGTTAAGAGTGAATGTGATTTCATCAGTCTTTTGTATATCCAGACATTAGAGTGGCGGCAAACATCTGTGTCTGAGAACGACTTAAACAACCAGAGAATATGTTAAAGTTTGCATGGTTTGGCACTAGAGCAATGAAGTCTGTCTTGAATATATGTATTATTAAATAGAGTCTGACTCAGATGAGCTGAAGAAAAGAAGGATGGGTCACATCTGAAATTCCTCTATCTGTTTACGCTTAGACACGAAGGCCAAATTTCTTGGGGCAGTTCAGATGTGTTTGCAGAGTGTATTGGCTCAAGGCAGTGCCATGCCAGTGCAACTACACATTTCCAGATCTGAGCAGCTTCTGTGTGTTTCTGCAGAACAGACACTTGTGTTTCCTCATCAGGTTAACTCCAGCAAAGCCAGCCTGGATGTCTATGAGTGATGGTGTCAATACGGCCAGAAATCTTAAGTCTTGTCACAAGACAAGTCTTGCTGCCATTTCTTACCAACTTCTCTGCCAGTGAGTTGTGTGAAAGAGAAACGTACAGAATCATAGAATCATAGAATTGTTTAGGTTGGAAGAGACCTTTAAGATCATCAAGTCCAACCGTTAACCTAACCCTGCCATCCCACCACTAAACCATGTCCCTAAGCACCTCATCTACCCGCCTTTTAAATACCTCCAGGGATGGGGACTCCACCACTTCCCTGGGCAGCCCATTCCAATGCTTGACAACCCTTTTGGTGAAGAAATTTTTCCTAATGTCCAATCTAAACCTGCCCTGGCACAACTTGAGGCCATTTCCTCTCACCCTATTGCCCGTTACCTGGGAGAAGAGACCGACACCCACCTCACCACAACCTCCTTCTCAAGTATATATTGTCAAATGTTGTTCAAGGTATTCAACATGTACTTTCAATTTTCAACTTCTGAATTTAGGATACCCACATTTTAATATATTTGGTGTCAGAGTTTATTTTTATATTTATGCTTTTCCTAACCACCAGACAAGTTAGGCAGCAGTGTGCCTGCTGTGTAGGTAACATTCACAGGACTTCATCCAGGCAGGCTTTGAATATCTCCA